>PVHY01001700.1:49737-148540 GCA_004024945.1 Uropsilus gracilis
TATATATATATATATATATATATATATATATATATATATATATATATATATATATATTAATTTAATAACGTGTTTTCTGATACTGAGGGAAATGTCCTTTTGTCCTTTAATATTTTTGTGATTGCAGTGAAAACGTGGGGAAAGTGTTAGGAGATTCTAAATTTCCACATTTTTCACTTTGTGTTTAGACTTTGTATTCTAATTGAAATGGATGAAAAAACCAAGAGTTTAATTAAGAGAGTATGAATATAGAGATTGTTGAATTTCCAGATTTTTTTTTAAAGATAACGTGGTAAAGAGTTCTTTTGCATTTTGAACTGGGGAACTCTGCAATTAGTATTACTTTGGGGGGGGGGCATTCTCTAATCTCTCTATTTTTAAGAATAAATTTGAAATTAGTGTTTAATTGCATAGTAAGACAGTTTCTATGTTTGCTTAACTTTATGAAGTTTGTGGATACCTAGGTCTTGAGATCCAGGATTTTAATGTTGCTTGTTTGGCCTTAAAAAACCTCGCCTTTGTTAGACAGTTGTCTTTAAACAACAGAGTCACGAGCTGGTCATCTAGTCTTTGAAAAAGAGTTTGAATTTTCTGGCCACATAAAAAAGAGAGAAAAACAGTGTTGGAAAATATATAAACTTGTTACTTGAAGCTTGACAGTTCTTATTTTAAGAACTCAAGTTTGAAATAATTAATAGCCAGGCAATTTCATGTTTTTAAATGTCAGGTACTGGGTAAAGGGGCCTGGTTGATGGGGTATCCTCTTGCCAGTTCCTGTCACGGACCAGTCCAAAGGTTACTGATGAGGGGAAGAAAGTCACAAAGTCTAATTTTTTCTGGAAGGATATTCTTTTTTACTGAGGAAAAATGACCTCCCTCCTCTCCAGATGGCTCTATTTTTAGAAAAACAACACAACATGATGATAAGAATCTGATTGGATTGTTGTTTTCATTATTGTCACTGAGTGTCTCATTGGCAAGCATGACAGGCCAGATGTGTGAGGAAGTGACATGGAAAAGAACTATTCATAGCAAACATGCACAGCTGACTGGTAGATATTTCCAAATTCCTTTTACCATAAATTTTATACTTTCCAGTCTAATGGGTCGTAAAGGACAGTTTTCTATAGTCTACTCTGCAGGAGTGTATTAGTCTATTCGGGCTGCTATAACAAAATATTATAGACTGGGTGGTTTAAACACAGAGGTTAATTATCGGTTGGCTGTGAGGGTCTAGAGGACAAAGATCAAGATTAGTCAATGTGGTTTACGTTAAGAGCATTCGGTTGCCATTTTGCTGTGTACTTACATGAGTTAATCATCTATTGTGCGCATGTGGGAAGGTGGAAACAGAAAAAGAGAGAGAGGAAAACTCTCTTCTTTTAGGTTTAATATTCATATCTGCTAAAAATCATACCTTTATGAATGTATTTAACCTTAATTACCTCCTCAAAAATCATCCTAGAGATTAGGGCTATAACTTATGAATTTTGGGTGGCATACAATTCAGTTCATAGTTATTTTTTAACTTTATCTTATTATACTCTATCATTATGTTACAGATTCTTGTCAACCATGAATATCAATGGTGATCTTTTTCTTGATAACAATGCATTATGATAAAGATTTGAGAGTGACTGTGAAAAGAGTATTTGAATTTGCCATTCTTTGTTAAGTTTCTAATAAATGGCAGCTTACCTTTGGGTGTATTCTTTTTTTCAATTTACTTCCAGGTCAAATAATTTGTGTGATCCTGACAATGCACATGTAACAGGAAACCTGTCATTAGATGTGGCCATTAGCAGACTGGGTCATAGCTGAGTGGAGAGAGCAGTAAGTGTGCTGTGAAATCAGAGAATAAAGAGAAGCTTCAGCAATTGCCCTGTGGGTAGTTGACTTAGTGGTTTGGGAGAAACTGCCTAAAATGAAAGTGGTAAATTGGATGATACTTCACATTTCCCTCTGAGTTGAAAAATGTTTCCAGCAAACACAAAGAAAGCGAAGACATTCAGTCATGCCATTAAGTATGAAAAGTAGTGGATTTCAAATCCCTTTCTCCTGATTTGCTGCAAATAGAAACCCTCCAGAAATATTAAAAGTCTAGTATCAAGTCCACTATCCAAATTTCCTTGGTAATGTTAGAGCCTATTGTTTTACTTCCTTTAGTGGGAAAAGCTTAAAAGCACAGAAAGAACATCCTCCTGTAAGGTTAAATATGAAAAAAAAAAATACCTGCTTTATATCCTTTACAGAGAGTTGAGTTTTTTCTTACCCAAAACTGATGACTGCTGATGTTTAAGAGGGTAGCTATAAATTCTGGGAGCTATAAACAAGGATTGTGATGGGAATAAAACCTAATGCCCTTATAGGGAAACACAGACAGTTAAGATTTGCACATACGCCTTCCGTTAGGGTTTGGCTTTCTTTCTTTTTTTTTTTTTTTTTAAGAAACTTGGAGTTATGCTAAGAGTTTGCCTGTAAAGTGAGACATGAATGATATCTGGCGGATCTGAAGCACAAAGAAGGATCTGAGAACTTTTGTGTTTACACTTGCGCAAGAAGGGTGGTAAGCAGATCTTTCTAAACAAGACGGTCATTTAGAAGGATTAAGAGACCCGAATTCAGCTGAGTAGGGGACCAGCATCATCTCCCTTTCTAAGCTGCTTGAAATGAAGCTCTCTGAGCTGATAAACCTAGAACAAAGACATTTAGAAAGTTCCTTTTAAAGAAATAGCTCTTATGGGATCTTGTTGCTTGTCACTTGCATTTTATAATTTTGCTTCTTTTGTTTCTCTGGCTAATTCACTTTGGTTACTTTCCATATAGTAGCAAACTGTTTTAATAGGGTTGTTCCCCCAAGGCTAGGGTAAGGAGGCATATCGATTTTCAGTTTCCCTCTTTGTTTACATCTATTTGGGAAATAATGACAACTCCTACAGTCATCCTTGTTTTGTCTCCATTCCAAGATAAATTTCGTTTTGGGGGAAATTGCAGTACAATGTTCAGTCACTTTTGATTTATGTTGGAATAAAAGAAAAACTTGGAACATGGGAGTCTTTCTGTAAGACTATCCTGGGAATTCCAGCTAAGTCTGCCTTGCAGGTGAAATCACTTCATAATTAATCCTCTGGCTACTGAGAAAGGAAGACTCAAATTCTCACATTCAACCTGTGGGGGCAGACATTTCAACCACCCCCACATACGTGGAGGAGCACATATCTTTTGATACATTGAATCAGAAATAACCCAGACACTAGTCATAAATTCATGACTAAGTTATGGATGAGATGGTTACTTCAAGGGTGTTTTGCAGTAGGAATGCTACTTAAAACATTACTCTGTACAGAGACCTGGGGCTAGTTGATAGATTTTTTTTCCTTTTACTAACAATAAATTTTATTTGTATGTAAAAATAGATATATTGAAATATAATTTTATTCATAAAGTACATGGAAACTTTAGCATAATATTAATTACATGTAAATTTTAACCACATCATCATAAATACAGACAGCATGTAATTTTTGTGTAGCTCTCATTCAAGGAAGTACTTTTTGAAGGATAAAAGGATAAAATCCATTTATTTTTATCCTTCTTAAGAGGTAACTTTATGAATCTGGGACTCCCCCAGTACTGCTCAAACTACACAAGAAGAAAGGAGCTTCTAGTTGTTCAGAGACCTTTCAGAAAGTTCTTTATTTCTGCCTTTGCCATCATGAACACTCAGCAATTGGGGTGAGTATGGTTATCAACTTCTGTAAAATGTTGGGCTGTTAGTCTTTTGTGGAAAACACATTTTCCTGGTTTCAAAGATAACAGCAGCAACACTTGCCATGGATATAGAGATGGCTAGAGATAATGATTTACTTGGGTTTGTGGAAAAGAAAAGCCTAATCTGAAAACAAAAAAGAAGTTGCTTGAAATAGAAAGTGTCATTAATATTACATACCAGTGCTAACATACCCCTGAGCACTGATGATCAGCTACTCTTGCAGATCCTGCTTTTGTCAGGTAGTGAAAGAACCGGAAATTGCTGTATCTGACAGTATCGGCTACCATCTCACTTCCTGCTAGTGGCCTCATAGATATTTACAAATACTGTAAGCTGTTCACAAGTTCCAATTTTCTTTCATATTAAGGGAAGGTCCACGATTTCACTAGATGAATATATTCCACCATGTCCCTTACAATCATCATTTCCTTTGTCAAAAAAAAAAAAAAAATGCTTGATAATTCCTCTTCTGCTGCCCTCTACATCAGCTTTGCTTGAGCAGAGATTCCTTGGTTGTCTAGCCAAGATATGTTCAATTTTGCTGCTTTAATTCAGTCCACAAACCTCCGTGATGTAAAAAAAAAAAAAAATTGCTCAAGCTACACATTGACGTCAGACTGGAAAGGACTTTTTCTCATTATAATTAGAGTCCAAATTCAGCGGATAGGGCATCTCAGCAAATGTTTCAGCAAAGCCCAGGGAACACCATATACCAACTCCATAAAAGGCCATTTGGAAGTGACATTACTTCCATTTATATTTAATTGCTTGAGAAAGTGATGTCTCCCTACTTTTTAAATTTTTATATTTATTTTCTTAGGTCGTTATTAGTAATTGGACAGTATTTGATTTCTCCCCTGAAGTGTTTTCCCTGCAATTCTCCCACCACCCTAGCCCCAATGATGCATGAAAACAGTTCCTTGTGCTCTTCCCTCACTTATTTTGACCTTTTTTCTATATCTCTCCCCTGCTATCTACTTCAGATCTGTGGTCAGCTTGCAAGTTTTGTCTCTTCCCTGACCCTTTATTTATTTATTTATTTATTTTTGGTTTCTCTATGTTCTGCTTATAAGTGAAACCTGACACTTATTTTTATCCTTCTGACTTATTTAGATAAGCATAATTCCTTCAGCTCCATCCATGTTGTTGAAAATGGCTTGAATCTATCTCTTTTGATGACTCAGTAGTATTTTTATTGTGTTTCATCTTGATCCATCCATCCATGCATATGTATTTTTCAAGGCAGATACAAGGAAAAATGACACATCACTCTCCTTCCACTGTGATATATTATACATGTTTTCACCAATATTTATTTGGTCTAAGAAAGAGTCAATATAACATTGAATGTTAAAGATGGTTTGTCAATTCTCACTGCTTTCCATTGCTTCAAAATGTTTCCCATTGCTTTCAAAATACTTTTTCCACTGTCTTGTAGCAGCCAGTGAACTTTTGACTGCTGTTCCTTTTTATGTGATCTGTGTACACTGACAGCATAAGGAGTTAGAATTTCCTTTTAATATCTGAAACTTAAAATGTGACAATGATGTGATCTGGTGTAGAGTTTTCAAAATTTCATATACTCTGCATTGGATAGGACTTTTGAAACAGAAGGTTTTCATCCTTTAATTCCGAATGAATTCTTGAATGATCTACTCAAATAAATTTTTCTCTTCTTTCAGTTATTTTCCCATTCTGGAACTCCTACAAGTTTATTTCAAAGTGAAATAGAACTTTGAAACTTTGTGTGAGAGGTCAGAAAAATGAGATGTTACCAAAATTTCTCTGAAGCTATCTGTAAAGAGATCACTCTCACAGGTAGGAGAGTGTCATAAAGAAGATGGGTGGGTGGGAGAGGTCAGGGATGGGAGGAACATGGAGGATTGCAATGGGTAAGAAAGTGAGAAGGTCCATGGAGGTCCATGGGTGAGAAAGTGAGAAGGTGGTAGGAGAACCCTGGGAAATACAAAGATGCGAATATATATATATATATATATAATTATGAAAAAAAGATGTAAATGAGTTAGTATGTACTACTTTTCCAGTAAATTTTATGTCTCCATCAGTCTTTTTTGCCAGCATATTTCAACTCTCATTTATATATCATGAATATGAAGATTGACTTGCCTTACTTAAAAAAAAAAAAAAACTAGAAAGGAGAGGTTATTACTTATTATGATGGAAATTATTGACTAAATATATCCATGCCATAGGAATGACCCTTATTATTTCTAAATATATTATATATTTGTGAATATAAACAGGAATTCTATTAAATTTATTTCTTAGGCACTATGACAATTAAGAATATATTTAGTTGCAAGAAAAACCAAGTAAGGTGAAGGGAAATTGTTATTCAATAAGCAGTCTGGAGGTAGAGAACTGAGAAATACTGGGAAAGTATTTGAAGGGTTTCTTTAGCTCTAAAGGTGGTAGGCCTGAGATGTATACAGAAGCACAAACTCCTCACCTTTTCTATACCAGACACCAAATGTAGACCTTCTTTAGCAACAGGAGTAGTAGTGGGGGTGGGTGGGCAAAGGGGATGTCTTTTATCCACTTGAGACCCAACAGTTTGGATAAATGTTAATCCAAAGTTGTCTGATTCTGTCATCAGTAAGCATAACTCCTCACAGTCTCCATTTCACCCTTCTCAGAAGGTTTATTTAATTATTTTTACTGCATGTCAACTATTTACCATGATACTATTATTTACATGGGTGGCAGCAATTCAGTGATTGAGGGAAAATGGTTAATGTGTTTTCTAAAAGTCAGACTTATGGGCCAATGCCTACATTTTCACCAGGGCAGATAAATGTGCTCCTTTTCTTGCACCAAGTATTGTTCAAGACCACATGGAGCTCAGCTAATGCCTCAAAATGCCAGGTCTAAAATGTGAGGGGAAACAGAAATCTCAATTCCACCCTTGAAAACCAATGATCAGTGACCAGGTCTTCAGCAAGGCAAATTTGGTTCTTTGCCCCCTTGTAACCCAACATTTGGGTAAGTGTTAACTCAAAGGTGTCAGATTCTATTGTCAACATCAGCTGCCTTGAGAAAGGTCCAATTTCTCTGTGTGCCAGGAATCAGTGCCAGGAGCAGAAGCCAAGTACAGTTGGATGGACATGAAGGAAATTCTATTCTTGGGGCAACTTAGTAACAATCAAGTTCCATGGAATCTGCAATGAAAGAAAGTGCCAAAGATATGGCAGCAAAAGCTATAGAATGCATTTGCCAAGAAGAAAATAGATGTTGTCGTTGTAGAATATTTTTGTTTGTTTGTTTTTCTCTTCTTAGTTTAAAAGCCAAAATGAAGGTGATAGTACTTTTGTGTTTAATTTGAGTCAACGAAGGGTATATTAGCCCACGTTATAACCAAATGAACAAACACTACAGAAACAGAGATAATTGCCGGTTTAAGTTAGCATGTGCTTTGCATTTAATTTAATTTTTTTTTCTCTTACTTCATTGATAACTAGTCTATCTCAGAGGATGTTTATTTTGACCCTCCTGCTTTGACCAGGTAAAATGCAAGAATGTTTTCAGTGAGTTTTGGAGACTAGAGTTTATAAATAAAGTCATTTACCATGCTGGCAGTTTTTCGCATACCTTCAGGATTGAATGTAGCTGAAGGCACACCAAGATGAAGGACACTGGGTCTTTTGCCTGCCTTCTATCACAGGCTATGTGAATGTTGGCAAGGCCACAAGACTTCTAGACCTTTTCAGCTGTAATGAGATGGCTTTGGACCAGATGACTCTCAAATCTCTCCAGCTTCAACAGCAAACGATGTCAAGCTGACAGACGCTCTCAGGCTTCCCCTTGGTTCACATCCACAAGGTAACCCAAGAGCAGAATCTGTCCAGCTCTCTCCTTTTCCAAACTGCCTGGCAGAAATCTCATTTTTGAGATAGTTAGAGCTTATACTTCTTACTTCACATGTTTTAATTTCAGGTGAATTCCATGTTTTTATATCATTTGCATGAAAATATCGGAATATTTCCCAGTAGTACATTGACTGGTCTGTTGGGATTATGAGTGTCAAATATAACTCTCTTTGCCTTTTTCAATGTGTTGTCTTTTTCCTTTTTCCTTTTATTGGTTTAGGTGACCCAGGGCTGCCGTATTTCATTTCTAATGTGTGTTCAGAAGGATAGGACGACTGTACACATCAAGCTAGATTCCTCAAATGCACATTTATTCCATCCAGTCCCAAACAAACTCTTTCATGAAAGTATTAGCAGACTGGACTTTATCAGGGAGAGTTAATTGAGCTGTATTGCATCCAGCATCACAGCTGTGGGGTTGATAAAAGAGATGGTCTAACATCAGATCTCATCCAACTAGAGAGATCTTGGAAGAGAGGTAATGAAACGTTTCCCATTCTGTGGTAGGGGGCAGTGACTAAGTCCAGTGGGAAGCTACTACCCTGACACCATGTCATCTGCAATTTGCATCATTTAATGGACTCATTTCAGTTCTCTCTCATTTTGTGGAATAATACTAATACATCTACTGACGCACTTTAGTTATAGATCAAGGGTTTAAATTCTACGTACATCTGTGATTTCTCTGCAAAATACAAATAGAAGCAGAACCAAACACAAGTATTCTATGTATTTTATTAAGAGTCTCAAGTTAGATATAAGAACAGGATTTATGAATCAGAATCAATAAAAGAAGCAAGCATTTCACTTTCAGTAGCCACTTATTGTATTGAAGGAACTTTGAAGAAAACTTGAGCCTGAGGAGAACTCATAGCCTTGTAGGGAAATGATCCTCTCACATTGAGAAGAAATTAGGCACATATTGCAGGATGAATATTACCCTACTCCCTAATAAATGGCTGTGTCAGAATCCCTAAGGTCTCAGACGAGGCTATATTACCTGACAAAGAGAAATAAAGATAGATGAAATTAAAGTTACAAATCAATTGATCTTAAAATGATAGTTTACCTTGGATTCTCCTGTTGGGTCCAATGGAAGTACAAAGTCTTTTAAAATGAAGGAGAGGGGCAGAAGAGGCTTCTAAGTGATGCCAAGGGAGAAATTGACCTGCTATTGTTGGCTCACATGGTGGGGGAAAGGGTAGGCATCATGATTTGCAGTAGATTTTAGAAGCTGGAAAACACAAGAAACATTATCTGGATGGGGCTCTGGAAGGAATGCTTGAAAGTAACCTAGGGAAAGTCACATTAGATTCTGACCTGTAAAACCAAAAGCTAGTAAAAGTGTTGTTTAAAAGATTCTAATTCTGTGGTGGTAGTTTTCTATAGGAGCAAAGGAGCACTGATATAACACCTTATGATTGATGTGCAATCAGTGATTAAAACCTGCCCAAAGGAGAGAGAAAGCAAGGGTGAAATGGGACCCACCAGCCAGCGGTCACAAGGCTGCCTGCACACCTGGGGACCTGGGCTGTCAGAGCCCCTTTTCCAGCAGGGAGCAAAGGAGGTGAGGAACACTGGGTAGACCCCCTGTACTTAAGAGCCTAGCAGGGAGAGTCTGGGTGGGATCTTAGCCCTGCTCATCAGCAGATGGTTGCATGGGGCAGCCATCTGCCAGTTGGGAGAGCCAAGCCTGGTCTGGCCAAAGTCCCACCCCAAGTGGGCTTGAGACTGTGCCTGCCTGGCATCCAGGCCCTGCCCCCATACAGGGAGGTACTGGCACCTGGGTGGGGGTGCCCCTTCCATTTCAGGAGGAGGAAGAACTTTAATAATACAAACACCATCACAGACTAGGTGAGGGACCAGGTAAACGTCCAGCCCACACATCTGAGCTGTACACGGGAGATGGAATAACAAGAGAACCAGTGCATGTGAGACCAGACTAATGGACTTAATACATATTAACCAACTCAAACTCCAGCTGAGTGAATGGAGAGGGTGTCAGACAGAGGGGGAGTTATCCTGATAACCATGTACCAAGGCTGGTATTTAAAGAATAAAAATAAATAAATTTAAAGTAAAAAAAAATAGTGAAATGGCAGGAAAGAACATGAAGGAAAATGGTGATGGGTCACAGGTGATATGATGGTGGGAGAAATATGGGAGCTACAACAATGTGAAACAAATATGTTAATTTCTTATAAAAAATACTGCTCAAAGAAGGAAAGGTAATGAACTTGAGAGGGAAGGTAGGAGGAAGGAGTGTAGAGCTTTCATGTTCTCTCCAGGCATGTATTCTTCTTGGCACCCCCATGTGCAAACCGACCTAGGTATTTGAACCCCTCTTTTTAAGGGTTTCTTTTTAAATAACTGTTCCTTACAAAGGCATGAAAGCTCCATGCTCCTCCCCCCTCCCTTGCCCTATTCATCATTTTCATCCCACCATCCCTGAAGTTGTATACTTTAGAATAAATCAATAATAGTTTTAAGGTTCCTTGCATTCTGTGAGTCGGTCTATCAATCTCTTAATACTGAGGATACCATGGGAAAGCCTGGCTTTTTCTTGCTTGATCAAAAATATGGGAGGCTTGGGTCTTGGAATTGGCCTCTGAAATGGAGGGAGGCATTGTTGAACCCTCAAATCTGTGAGAGCTAATGTTCACTGGAGGTAGCTCATGTCAGAGTTGAAGAAGTCATATTGGATAAGGCGCCATGTCTTTGAAGTCCAAAGGAAAATACATTTTCATTCAATGTCACATGCTTAAACATAGCACAGAGGTCACATGTTAGCTCAAGATTAGGAGTGAAAAGGTTCTCCCCTTGCTCAGTTACACAGTCTTGCTTCGAAAACATGCTGGTGAACTGTACAAATAGTTTTTAAATCATCCCTGAGAAAATGTAATAATAGCACTTTGGCTGTCTCCTGAGTGAGTTTATTTGAGAAACTTATCTACTAGACTGTCAGCATGGAAAATTAAATGTCTCGCCAAGTAAAATATACATGCAAGTGATTAGTAATGTGTTTCATTTTTATCTTATTGCACGTATATGTTTAGTGTTTGTGTTCTAAATGACTCTCAAGTGTGACCTTTCATTTCAGTCTACTTTTCACCCTTTTCAAAACATCCCCATTGCATCTGAGATTCTAGTTATTTTAGATTTCCTAAAAGTTTCTCTATTTATGTACAACTTTCATGCCTGTCTATATTTCTGCTGAACTCTAGTCAGTGGGCATTACTAACTGGGTTTTTCAACAAAAAGTCATAGCCATCTCTTGTTAACATAAAACTATCTCTTAATTTCTTGCTTTTATAAAGTGAAACTTGATGAAGGAAACCATCTTTCCCATTCCCAAAGTCAGTAAAATGAGGGTCCTCATAGATCTCACATTTGTTTCCTCTTGTCTCACTACTATGGCTGCACCTAGTCACAAGTTGTGAGACTCTTGTTCAAAGATCTCCAGTTTGCCTCACTGCCCATGCTCACAGCCAGTGTTGAAGTGAAGTGTCTGTTACCTCTGTTCTGGCTGATGGCCCAAGATTTGTTCTTACCTGAACACATTGTTTCCACTCTGGCCTTTTCCCATTTAACCTCAACTGCACAATCTGAATATTGTCATAAATACCAATTGGATCACAACATATCCAAGTTTAAAAGTATTTGTTTATTCCCTGTGATTCCAAGTTATATTTACAACCATTAGGTTACCACACAATGTTGATGAAATCTGTCACTGAGTATCTCTCCAGTGTCAAGTTCTGCACGTACACATTAACAATATGGACTTACTCCAGTCAATAAGAAAGTAAACATTCCTTCCTCAAAAATGTTTTTCAATAGCTGGATGGTGGCACAAGCCTATAATCCCAGGTACCTGGGAAGCTGAGACTGGGGATTGCTTGAGTCTGTGGTACCCGGGCAACAAGAGCCTGTGGTTCCACAGGCCAAAATAGCAAGACCTATACCTAGTCTCAAAAAAAAAAAAAAAAAAAAAAAAATGTTTCCTGGAAGCTGCAACTGCTATCATATTTAGACCTATTTTGTTCTGTAAAAAACCAATCCTTAATGCCTTTGTTATAGATCACATTTTCTATTTTCTCTTTTTTTAAACTTTTGTGTTATATATTTGACCATGACCCACATGGGGGTGGGTACCACAGTTTGTTAGGTATTGTATTGTGTCTGTAACTATGGTGTCCAATATTGTAGACACTAATCACATGTTTTGTTTTGTTTTGTTTTTTTTTGAGAATTTGAAATGTGGCTGATCATGATAGAAAGATATTTAAATATAGCTTACACATAAGATTTTGAAGACAATATAGATTTTGAGAAAAAAAATAGAAAAGAATGAAAATATCTCCTGCATCATTTTCATATGGATTACATGTTAAAATAATGTTTGAGGCATATTGGATTAAATACAGTGCTTTGCTAAATTTCATTTTATCTCTTCATCGTTCTTTTAAATTGCACATATAGCTCATATTTATGGCTCACATTAAGTTTCTATTAGACAGCACTGGCATAGTACATAAAGTAATAAAGAGCATTTGCAAGTAGAAACCTGCATTTGAAAAAAATAAAAGGCACCAAAGCAAAAGACTGGATATTTGAGTGGGATCAAGAGTACAGGCTGAAGGGGTAAAGAGAAAGAAAGAGCCCATATTAGTTAGTCATTGTATGAGGGATGGAGCAGATCAAGAAGCAGAAGCCAGAGGGTCATAGGAATTGTTTAAAGCTTGTGTTGGAGATAAACCTGAATTTGAGTGTTAAGTCATAACAGTAGAAAAGGATTTTGAGACACATGTGTGAATTAGATAAACATGTAGGGATGAATACATATCTAGGTCTGACATCCCTTACAAAATCTTAAGAGTCATAGTCATATGAACATTTTGTAAAACCAAAACATGCAGAAAAGGATAGCAGTTAATAGTGATATAAGTTAGGAAAAGATAATGAGACAAGTTGAGCAATGCAAAAGTAGAAGAAAATCTTAAAAACATGATTTGTATTCCAAGAGTGACAGTCAAGCATAAACCAAGAATTGTATACAATATATTTCAGAAAATGCAAAGAAGAACTTGAGAGTTAAAATAATTAAGCAGAAATGAAAGAGTAAGTAGAAGCATTAGGAAGTAATATTGCAGCAGTCTAGAAATCAAAAAGACAGAACTATAACATAGGATTAAAAAACAAGAAAATTGAATGATCAATTTAGAACCTTTCCAGTTCTGTTAGCAAGACTTTCACAACAGGAAAGGGGAGAAAATATAGAGATGTAGATTATCATTATAATTCAGTTTAAAAGCAATATCAGCAGAAGACAACATGGGAAGGCTCACTAAGAACCTACATGATGAGGAAAATAGACTTGGAACCAGAAACACAATTGTGAACTTTGTGAACAGCTAAATGTATAACCAGTTCTCTAGAAGTTTCCAAATAGAACATTTTATGCAAGGAGTGAAATAGCCTAAGGTCATCAAATTTCTTAATAGAAACCTGGAACCAGAAGATGCTGGAGAAACACTCAAAATTCTTGGCAAAAATTCTTTAGAGTAAAACCTCAGGACCAAATATCTAGTATGGTTTAAGAATAATTTGAATGCATGAATTCTAAAAAATTAAAAAATTGTCTCCCATAGCCATGCAGCTTTTCCAAGAAGTTGTGTACTGCTAAATTCAAGGAGAATGGCATGAAATAGGAAGTCCTGGGGTACAGTGCAAGAGGCAGGCAGTGATCATGGAAAGGAGTTAGTTCTAAATTTTCATGTTAACAACAGATCTAGCCAGCCTCTTAGAGCGTATTAGGATGAACCAACACTACTTTTAATACATTTTTATATACTTAATGTGTTTAAATGTACCAAAAGAAGATTTATATGTCTAGGACAGCATCTGTAAATTAATAAAAGATAAGGGGTAATAAGCTAAACAAATGAAAAGCAAGATACATATTAACTATGAGGGAAGAAAAATGTTTTGTTAAAGGATAAAGTAATTACTGTCCACATTGGTCAAGTTATGATGGTTAACACTAAATATTGATTGAAACAAAATAATTATTATAGATTTGTGAGAGAAAAAAGAAATTTTCATAATTGTGTTTGACTTATGGGGTGAATGAAATGGGCAAATTTAACCTTCATTTTTTTACAGAAAGGAAGTAACTTGTAATATGCAATAAACAAGCATACATAGATATATCTATACATGTATATGTGTATAGACACATGGATGTACACAGTGGAATACTATAAAAATAGTAAAAAAATGAGCTATAAAAATAATATCTTGTCATTTCAGCAACATGGATACAACTGAAGGGTATTGAATTAGGTAAAATAAGTCAGAAAGAGGAAACAAATTCCAATGATTTTACTTATATGTATAATAGAAACAACTAAATCAAAACAAACCCTAGGAATTGGACTGCAACATTGAGGCTAAAAGAAGGGGAGAATGGCAAGGACGGGACAAAAAACGGAGGGGAACAAAATGACAGTGAAGGTGGATTCTGAGTGCTTTGGTGGTAGGAGTGTGTGGAGAGCCATGTTCTCATTACTGCATTTCTGGCCTGCTCGGATAAGCTACTGAATGCTTGCCTAATGGGTACGAGGGAAAAGCAGCGTGTGCTTGACTGTCTACAGAGTGATCTTTGTAAAATACCTCCTTCAGGTTACACTTTGCCCAAACTTGAACAGCTTAGACTGTACTTGCTGGTAAAGATATACTTGTAACGATCTGACCCTGAATCAAAACCTTCTTTTGTTACTGCTTGCTTCATTTTGTCTACAAAAGTCTGGTTTTAAATAAACTCGAGGCCACAGTCCAGAGAGAGGCTGTGAGCTCTTCTGCCTGAGTCTTTTGAGCTCTTCTGCCTGAGTCTTTTTGGCTCGAATTTCAATCCTTGCCCCACCCCCCACCCCACCCCCCCTCAGGACTGTTCGCGACTGACTTGTGACAGGTGTGGTAGCATCTGTCTGCAGAGGTGTAAGCCTCTACTCTAAATCAGATTCAGTGTTATTAAACCAATGCTACCTCCAAACAAATAATGCAATAAAAATAGTATAGATTTAAAGAAATAAATCAGGGTTCTTCAGACAAACAAAATCTTTGGGAATAAATGTTAGAAATATATAGATAAAGGACTTGTTTCACATGAGATCCGAGTCTCAAAATTCTCACGGTCTTTGAAATGAAAACCTAAGGAACGGACAGTATGGGGGTCTATAAACCTTAGAACCAAGAGTGCTGATGGCAGAAACCCAAGTTCAAGGGTAGAAGAAGACTGATACATCAGGTGTAACAGTCAGTCAGTGACAAATTGTCTCTTCTCTTTTGGTTTGATTCAGGTTTTCATGTGTTAGATGATGCCCATCCATACTAGGGGGAGTAGTCCACTTTGCTCAGCCTAACAATTCAAATACCAATCCAAATCCAAACCATCCTCATAGATAATCCAGAAATACTATTTAAACAAGTGTTTGATGGCCTCTTGACTTAACCAAGTTGACACATACAAGTAGTCATCACAGATTTAAATATAGCAACAATCCATTGAAAGAGTTTACTATGCATTCTTTTGAAAGGGAGAAAGGTGTGAAAACGATTAAACTTCTTTGCCTCACAGTTTTGTAGATATCCTGGTGTTTAAAAAGTGACTGAGAGTGAATGCATCTGTGTGATTGCTTCACAGAATGCATGGATTTGTGTGTAGAAACACCTAGAGCATTACAGAAGGTGGATCAGAACAAGGTGATGCAGATGAAAGAGTGATGAGATTGAGATGGGCATGGAAAGTCCCTCAGACCAGGGGCAGAGTTGTTGGTCAACTTTCAGTTGCACTGATGGAGGCTAAAACCTCTACTATCTTCAGTAATCTGAATTCTAGTTTGTACCTTGCTGGTTAAACCTCTCACAATCACAATCTTTCCATATATATATATATATATATATATGCACAGCTTTTGAGAGAATGTCCCCTGGTTAGAAGAATAAACCCTTGAATTCTTGAAATAAGAGTGGTAAAATATCACTTGAAATAGAAGTAATAAAAAAGTATAAGGGAAGAGGTAAGAATGTCTTGTCCAGACATTCTTGGAATGATTCTCCAAATCATTCCATATAAGTGGTAAGTTAAAATATTCTTCTCCATCCTTCATTTCCAAATCATAGAAGTCTGGGAAGGGACAAAATTATCTTAATTGATTTTGCTGAAAAGGCATCTGACTTAGATGACTTCAAGATATTTGTGAAAGTTGAATTTGATAAATCTCATTATTTGTGAGGGATTGGACAATCGTAGCAATGCTAGGCTTGGGAAAAACATTTAGACCTTTCTGATCTTTTATTTCTTCTTAACTGCTTCTGCTAATGAGCTTGTCTTGTCATAACCATTTTTCAGCAAAGGACTGCAATCTGTAACTGATAAGCTAAAATTCAGAAGGCCTCAAATGAATAATATATTCTTCCTGTATGTGTTTTGAAAATTAAGAATAGAATCTTTATAGTCTTAAGATAAAAGATGTTTCCGTGTTCAAAACGAGGAAATGCTTGGTCATGATTTTATTTATTTGTTTGTTTATCCTCCATAAATCAAAACCAGAGAGACATTCATTTCATGTTTTTGCTTTGCTGTCAGAAGAAGAAAATTCCCTCTATCTCTCCTTGTTTTTGAAGTTCAACAAAGGAGGCAACATGTCACAAACATCTTATACTTCATGGCTATTCCTTTGGGACTGAAGAAAACCAAAAGGAAATGAAGCTCATAGTCCCTAATTTCAGAAAGTTTTTTTCTTAGGGTTTCTCTTCAGGAGAATTTAGAAATGGCTAGAAAATTGTTTTGTCATTTAATGACCAGTGAAAGGCTTCATAAAAAGAGAGAAGAGGTGCTGAATTTCAGCTTAATTGCTCAGTGTTTTGTGATTGCTCGTAGATGAGGACTGTCCTTACCTGTAATAAAGGGGTAATAGATCCCTCTTTACAAGGTACAGATTTGGGCTACAATGTGGGTCCCTTGCCAGCTTACCTTAATGATTGGGATTTGCCAGCTCCATGATTGCATAAGCCAATTCCTTAAAATAAGCCATCAGATAGATAGATCAATAGACAGAGAGACAGAGAGACAGAGAGACAGAGAGACAGACAGACAGACAGACAGACAGACAGACAGACAGACAGACAGACAGACAGATAGATAGATAGATAGATAGATAGATAGATAGAGAGATAGACAGATAGATAGAAAATCTATACAGATATAGATATATCCACACACATAATCAATTTATGTTGATTCTGATTTTGCAGAGAACCTTGACTAATACTGTTTGTTACAGGGCAGGGTGAGGGGTGGGTAACTTGTCTGCTCTAAATAGGTTCTGCCATCTGCCACATAAAGACAAACTTACTCAGTGTGAGAGACCTCTAAAGGAAGGTAATTTAAATACAACTAGTGTGCAATGAAGGGAAGAAAAGGGAAAGAACTGATAGACTTGTTTCCACATGAAACAAACAAAGTTACCCATCTCCTCCTGAGTAAATGCCCAACCAAACTAAGTGAGCTGAAGAAGGCTCACTGAGACCCCAAAGTTTGCCATGAGTCAAAAAGATACCTTCTGGTAGGGACCCTTAGGGGACAGACAGAAGGAGTCAGGGGAAGCTGGAAGGAAAAGAGCAAAATCAAAATCAAGATTAAGGCTGCCATTGTCAGCCTCCCACAGATTTCACCCACATTTCTGTTTCAAGTGTCCCCCAAGTCCCTGGAACAAGTCCAAGACCAAGAAGCAAATGTAGCTTCTTCACATGCTTTGCTCTGCATGCCTTCTGCCGTTCTTGATCTCATATCTCCACTTCTCAACCAGATCTTCTTTCTCTCAGACCTTCTTTCAGTCTTTTCTAACATCACCTCTCTATCCAATTCCACCTTTCCTTAGAGCAGGGCAGCAAACTTGAAAGTCCCCTTTCCCTGGGAATTACCCTGTTATAATACAAAGATTAGAAGTAAAACCGCTGGCATTTGAGGTCATCCTGCTCATCCTGCTACTATATTTCTATGTGAGAAGGATGATGATTACTTTCTTCCCAATGGCCAAACTTCATGTTCTCAGTTTAAGACAAAGGAACAGGAGAACTGGATAAACACTGTAACGCAGAAAAGTCTTAGCAGTTCATAGCAAAGAATACAAAAGACTATTTAGACATTTACCAAATATTGATTTCTACTTGCTGACTCAGTGTGTTGATTCATTCATTAATGATAACTTTTAAGTCCTCAACAGCCTTCTAATGAATCACTAATATGTGTCTGACAGTGCAGAGAACACACAAATAATTGTTTAGTAGAAAGCTGCATATGCAAATCATTATGAAATCAACATAATTAACATTTGCTGTGATCTATTAAGTGCTATGCACAGTGCTAATCCTTTTACATGAATTACATTATTCACACCTCTGAATGACTTAAAAGAGAAATGCTGATATTATATCCTTTGAAAATAGGGAGCAGCATACAGAGAGATTAAGTAGTTTGTGGAAGGTCAAATAGCTGGTAAGTATTTCAGCTAATATTCTGAAGCCTCTTAGCCACAGATCTTAGCTGAGGAATAAGGGACCTTGGAGTAGTTCTACTTTTATGAGGATGAAGTGAGTTTCAGAGATGAGATCATCTTTGAGCTGAGAAAGTAGAAGGAGAAAATAGGAAGAACAGATGAAGAGGGTCCAGGTCAGAAATTATTTGACTTGCCCTACTATCATATAGGATGAGAAGACATCTAAACTCTCTTAAAAATAAATTATGTGACTTGATTTGAGTTTTAGAAAAGAAACTCTGGACACAGTTTGGAAAAGAATGGATGAAATTAGACCAGAGACAGGGAGACAGGTGAGTAAGCTCCCAGTTGTCTGGGTAAGTTTGATGAAAGGCTAATTTGAGACAGTGGGACTGAGAAGAGGATGAAATATGTCCAAAAGGGAGGTGAGCAACTTGGGGAATTTATTGGAAAGAGGAATCCTGGATGACTAACTTTTCCAGATCGTATTTCTATTTGCAATGACTAGAGAGAATGATGATGTTTCTCTCTAAGAGTGTCTTGGAAAAGAACCTAATCCCTATTGGCAGGGGGAAAGGGGAGGAAATGATAAGGTCAGACTTTACTGTGTTAGACTGAAGGAGCCCAAGGACATGATGAGAGTCTATTAATATGTTGGTTATATAGATCCTCTACTAGGAGAAAGATTGGGGCTGGGGTATTCATGGAGATTCATCCATATTTAGAAGGCTTTTGAAAGACTGAGACTTTTAGGACGTATATGAAACCAGGGAGTGTGTGGAATGAGTGGAAAAAAGAGGTGTAAGAACACACCACGGAACCTGAATATTTAAAGTATACACTGAGGGAGCGGGCAACAGAGGCAAAAAAAATGAAGCTAGAAACAAAGCAAAACATAACTTTTTTTTTTTGGTCTTAGAAGTTGAAAACCAGGGTGTTTCCATAGGAATGGTTGTTACTAACCTATTAGCTAAACAACTTTAAATTCTGGCAAAAACCATCAATAATTATTGGAGTTCAGTGCGTTAGACTATGTAATTTGTTTTCTGTGCACGGTCTCATTGGTTCTTCATAAGCATCTTTGTAGTTTGTTACAATCAACCTCAAGTTGCGGCTCTAATACATTAAATAATGTGAGAAAGTAAGTAACAGACAAGATGGGTTTTGACTCTATTGCTGAAGTCTTTGTGACTGGCCACTGATTGAAAATGCTAAAGATAATCAAACATGCTAAGAAATGAAAATAAATTTGATATATAAAAATGATGGAGATGATAGGTTTTAATCAGTTAAGTTAAAAATGGGAGTTTGAAAAACATGATAATATAGTCATCCTTTGGTTGCAATTTAATTGTGAAAGGAGGAAGGGTGGGAAATAAGGAAAGGAAGAGAGAAAACACAAATTCTGGATAATTGAAGTAGAAAACAATCTTTTTAAAAAGGAAAATGACAAAAAGATTAAAAGAAAATTGAATGACATTGCCTTACCTAACTTAAGAGTGAAACTGAATTTATTCTTCTAAATTCAAACTCAGTTTGAACCTCCAGCAGGATTAAAAGTAACTTCTAGTCATTTATTTTTTGCTTTTTTCTTTATCATGTTTCATAAGCCTGTGAATGGTGCTATATTTGGCTGCATTTTTATTGCTTATAATGATTTATCAAAATATCTTGGTCAAGGATCTCTCAGGTTCAATCTCTATACCTACACTATGCTTTTGTCACAGAGAAAAGATCTTTCCTCTGATATCTTTCCATCAAATGCTTGTAGACGCTTCTCACATTTTAGCCATTTCAATTGACAAAAGAATTTATTTTCCTCTTTGACTTTCCCCAACTGCTCAAGACTTTGGAATGGTTATGTGCACGAAACAAATGACACTTGTGACATTGGACATTGAATAGCTTAACTTTCTCACACATTCTTAGGCCATGGAGTGTTTTCCTTGTGACCTACAGATGACTGTGGCAGATTCAAGGAGCTGAAAAAAAAAATACAAAGATATTCATTATGGCATTAATCTACATTTTTTCTTCTCTTCTCGTGGGATAGTTTTACAATGGTTAAATTTAGTGGTAGGCATTTACCACCAATGATGGGTGACTTGGGAATCTGGCAAATAAACCTTTATTTCAGCAAAATGGGCTTTTGAAACACCATTCATGTAGACACAGAGTGACATAAATCTTCATAGAAAAGGTTTTATTTGGCAGTGTAGACTGTTGAGGTAAAAGTTAATAAGTAAGTTTCTTGATTTGAGAATGAATATAACATAAAATAACATTTTAATTCAAATAAATGGGAATTTGACCTTAAAAGTTGATTGCTCTAGTTGTCAAGTATCTTTCACTATTAATATTACTTTTATACTTCATGTTAAGCTCATTATAACATATACTTGAAAATCAACTATGAGTGCTAATCAGCAGAGGAATAGAAACAAATAAATTGTTATACTAAACTGATAGCTTCAAAAAAGAGATTAAGACTATGATTCATGGATGATAGGGTGGTGTGAGAATCCTGGGGTAGACAATGATATAAAATAAAATAGATAATGTAATAAATATATAAAAGTCTGAGATCCTATGATTTTCTTTTGTCTTTCATTTTGAGAAATGGTAACATATCAGTGAACCAATGTCAGTCACACTGACAACTAAGTTTTTTCCTCCAATTAAACAATCCCACACTAATATCTCAAGAATTCTCTCCTGATGTTCCTTGGAGAGAGACATATCTTTACAGTGAATGGGTATGGCAGGAAGAATCATAATAAAAAATGATTTCATGAAGAGGAGAAAGTTTAAATTTGGGCATGGCAGTGGTTAGGAGAAAGAGTTTGGAGGATAGCTAGGCCTGGATTGAAATCCTAAGTTTTCCTGTGTGATATTGGACAACCTTTAGTTTTTCTTTGAAACTCTTCAAGGCTTTGATTTCTTTTCTTTTTTTGGGGGGGGGGATAATAAATAGAATCTTTATTTGAACTTTATAAGCATAGGCTTAAAAGCATACTGAGGTTTTTAATCTAATTCTGATAACACCATCTATTTTGGTGTTTTCTTTATCAAAAAAAAAAAACAAAAAACAGGCAACAACAAATGCTGGCATGGATGTGGAGAGAAAGGGACACTTTTACACAGCTGGTAGGAATACAAACTGGTCCAGCCACTATGGAAAGCTGTGTGGAGACCCTTAAAGTGCTGAAAATGGAACTCCCATTCGATTCAGCAACCCCACTGCTAGGAATCTACCCAAAGGTTACAAAAGCTCTAATCCAAAAAGCTTTGATCTCTTCATCTGCAGAATGCTTAGGACTGAAATCTACCACCTGAGGAAGAACTCAGTAAAGGGCAGCATCTCATCAAAATAAATTGGTGGTATAAGTGGAATTGTATTCACTGAGCTGTTTGGGGTCAGTTGCACAGCAGGCCTGTGGGGCTGGGCTGTGGTCTAGATGGAGGAAAGAGCATAGCCTTCTATGGGAGGGCCAGTAGGCACTCAGTGGGGATGAGAGGTTGTCTAGGACAGCCGGCTGTGTGTTTGCTAACGGGTGGAGATTTGGCATTAGTGTGCTGGTTGAAGGAGACCTAGTGATTAAGTTAGCTCTTGTCCTGTTCCAATGACCACATGCGTGAGGAAATGAGAGGGTAAGTAATGAGGTTAGTACCTGGGAGAATGGTAAACAGGATAGAATGTGGAAAGATGGTGTGGAACCAAGGTAACTACCTTAGACATACACAGGGGAACATGTGGTGGTGGGTAACTGTGAATTCAGCCAATGTATGTTATAAACTCTCCCAAAGTATATGCTGGCAGCATTCTGATATTATGGATCTTAAACTAATGCAGCATCAAAAACCGTGTCTTGAGCTTATAACTTCTATAATTGCACAGAACTCAAAATTCCCAGTGCCTGGCTTAACACTTTGCTGAGGCCATGCTGGAATTCTTAACATTTTTGAACAAAGGGTTCCATATATTTGCTTTCCATTAGACACGAGAAATGCTGTAGGTATTCCTGTGTAGTTTGTCTGCTTTAGACGCGTGGTTTTCAACCAAGATGACTCCCCACTTAGCGACACTTGTCCATGTCTGGAGTCATCTTTGACTGGGAGTGAACTACTAGCATCTATTGGAGAAAGTCCAGGGATGCTGGTAAAATTCCTATAAACCACAGCAGAGCTCCTGACAACAAAGAACTGTCTGGTCCATAAATGTCAATAAGTGTTGAGATTGAGAAATCCTCATTTAGTCTGATGGCAGTTTTATTAAAGGCAGATTTATTGGTGGATCTCTGGACATTATTACTGTTACCTAATTTGGGAGGGTTCAAAGTTAACTGGTAAACGTCAGACAAAATAAGCTCCTTGCAGCACCGAGTGGCACATTTTGCAGGACATTCCTGCTAATGGAAGGCTGTATTTTTATAACTGAGTGGAGGCATCATAAAGTTGAACCAATTTGATGCCAGAGGAGGCTCATGTGACTTGGCACCTATAATTAGCCCACCAGCAGCACCTGTGTAACTCTTATGATACTTATTATTCTTTTCTTTCCTTTTTTTTTTTTAAACTTGGCAATGAAAAGATGGATTCTGGCTGAGTGGTCAGAAAAGCTTCTTTTCTAAGTGCCAAATCAAGCTTCTTGTTGTAGTTCACCTCTGGGTCAATTTCTTATGAGCTTAGGGCAGAAAAAAAAAATCTCATTTCCTTCTGTCCATTGGCTAAAATGATACCATAAAGGGAGGTTTTCTTCATGATTTCTGGACTAAATGCTCTAGCATTCAAGGAGAGATTTCTTCTCTGCTTGCTTTGCTGTTTCTGCTACTTTGTTCTTGTGGATAATGAGTGAAGGAACCGTTTACACTATAGATTATTCTGTGTAACTAAATGTGTGAGTCTCCTTCCTACGGAGACATGACTGCTTGTAACACAGGGAAACTACATTATGATCACAGATTTAACATCTGCATTTAAGGGTCAGGTGAGAAATGTGTCCAGGGATGTGAAGGGAAACTGATGATGATAATTGTGGTAAGGGAACAGAAACATGAATGTGAAAAATAAAAACATGAAGACACATCCATAATTAATGTGGGGCAGTTATGTTGAATTTTGCAAAAGATCCAGAAGTTTGTTTTTAAAGTTAAATTTTTGACTGTAGTTTTTCTTTATGTATCCACCCTCCCCTCTGCCAAAGTCTCTTCCACTTGGAGTGAGTGTTCTTCATCACTCTTCTGGAAAGATTTAAGGGTTGATCGCCATTCAATTACATTATATCCCAGGAAAACATTTATGTCCTCATTGATTCTAAGTCTGATTTCTGTGTTTTCAAATTGTTTAGATTTTGCAATCCTACTTAAATCTTTAAATGTGACTTTCATAATATTGTTTTCATATCACACCCTGGAACTCAAGGCTATTGAGAAAGTTGACAAAATTTGGGGTCTCTGAGGTTCTCCAGCATCTCAAGTGTTTAACATGAAGAGATAGTCCACACAAGAAGCACTTACTATCCTTGATAAAATCTTAGGCACGCTCTCTTAAATAGAATGAAAACAATTGCGTTAAAAGAAGAGTATTAATGTGATATTTAATTGTACTTTCTCTATGTGGGCAAGTCAAACTTTGTTTCCCGAGAATATTTTATATGCTTGCAGTATTCAAGTAGTATTTTTAGCCTAATGATACAGAGATAATAATTTACATCATGGTATTTCCTGAGTTAATTATAATTCAATTATTCTTGTCTAGAATATTTATTCCTCTCTTGTCTGATTTTTTTCCAATGACCTGAAAAAAATTGTCTCAGATGTGTCTTAGTCAGGGTTTTTCAGAGCAACAGGACCAAAATGATCGATAAGGATATCCATACAAGAGGTTTTCATAGGCATTGGCTTTTTTGATTATAGAGACCCCAAAGTCCCTCTATCTGACCTTTGTGAACCTGAGAACCAGGAAAATGGCTGGAGAGCCCATATGCTTGAGAACTAGGGGAGCCCATGGTATGAGCAGCTAGGTTTGAACATCAGGGCAGGTAGGTGAGGGAAGAGAGCAAAACCACCTGTGCCTGAAGACAGAAGGAGGTGCTATCTCAGCTCAGGGAGAGAGAGAATTTGCCCCTTCCCAGTGGTTTTGATTGACTTAGTGGGTGGGTTGCATTGTTAGTTTGTTGCATTGTTAGTTGTATTGTTAGTTCCTTGATTGCACTGGTTGTTATAGACATGTGGGTGAAAGTGATCTTCTGTACTACATTTCCAAATTCAAGTGCTAGTCTCTCTAGATACACCCTCACAGATACACCCTGAAGTAGCCCACCCCCACCTTTACTTGTCATACTTCAGTTCACAATGACATAAAATTAGTCATCACAAGAATACACTAACATGTAGTGGATATTCCAACATATTATGCTAAAAAACAGAAAAAAAGAAAACCAGGCCCCAGTGTTTTGCCATTAAAGGATATGGACATTTCTGCAGCATACATTTTCTCTTTGGCTGATAGCTGACTGCTTAGTAGATACCACGTGTCTTAGATTTTATGGTAGCAAAGCTGCATACAAAAGTTCCATTACTTTAGAGTAATGTTAGCTAATCGACAAGTGACCAGAAGAAACTGAGTAGGACTTTACCAATGGCAAATTATGTATTTTTGTGAGCAAAACTGAGTCACACCTTTTAAAATTTTTTTCTCTACCACCCTCAATATAGCATATCTTAATAAGTATTCTTATTTTTTGCAGAAATGTGTATACTTGCATAGTTCCAATAATATACTTTCTTTTCATCAACAGAATGCTTCAAAACATGTTTGTATATCTGAGTCTTTGAAAAGTTATATTTAAGACATTTTGCTTTCAAGAAGTAAACTGAGACAACAGAATGAGTGCGGTGTGAATATGTTCCATTTCTGCTTTTTTCTTCCCTATTCTATCATTTGATTTACATGTATAGGACAACCTGGGATGACAGATCAAAAATGTAGACTTTAAATCAGCTATTTCCCTCATGAGAGACTAGAACAGATGACTGAAATCCCAGGAACATATGCATTGGCATGGCATGGGGAAAGGAACATGTTTCTGTTACATGAAGACATTGAGTGTTGGGTTTTACGGATTGCCAGGTGGTGTTGTCCTAATTAGAATACTGTTCATTTCAGTGACTTGTTTCAAGATTCTGAATGCTGACGTAAATGTTCTATTCCCATTCATTCAGTGATTTTTCTCTACAGATTATATTAGATCACAAATTATACTCTTTTCCACTAGCATATTGGAATCATTTTTAGTTAAATAAGTTCTGATTACATTTTAACTGACTTTTGACTCATTCAATCAGATATTCTAAATATAAGTATAAATTATATCATAATGTTTTTAACAATGTTTTGATTGTTCAAAAACGGCTACTATGAAAAGAAACTTCTGATGCTGTATCAATCAGATAATTCAGTTTACATATTTCCCTTATCTTTATACCAGCAATCACCTAATATTATCATTCGTGATCTGCTTAGAAAATACAAGATAATTTCCCTTTAACTTTCCAATGCATATACTCAGTGGTTATTGATTAAAGGAGAAGTTTCTTTCTAAAGTGCCTATTACTTATAACCTCCCTGTTCTACCAACTCTATCAAGAACAAATGCAATCTGATGTCCTCTTTGCAACCTTTAAATGATCAGATAGTCATGAACTGATCAAAAGTCATTTTGTCTTTGAAGAGTTTCAATCCAGGTACAGTAAAAAGCAGAATGATGAAGTCAAAGAAGTTATACTCCTAAAATAATATATCGATTGTGACATCCAACAAGAGATCAGAATACTGAGGGTGCTTTATTACTTGTTCAATGCACATGGGAGGAAAATATCTGTAAACAAGACAAAAGATATGTTTTCTTGTCATCTGCTTGAAAGTGGAAGTGGTTACCTGATACTTATTCTTACATCAAAACATCACTTTCCCTTTGAAAAATTAGGCAATTTATATACACAGACTTCTAAGTGCAACTTAAAATA
This sequence comes from Uropsilus gracilis, assembly GCA_004024945.1. Taxonomy (NCBI): domain Eukaryota; kingdom Metazoa; phylum Chordata; class Mammalia; order Eulipotyphla; family Talpidae; genus Uropsilus; species Uropsilus gracilis. Next base: position 75,986 of record PVHY01001700.1, read on the forward strand.
ATGTGATTTTTAAAAGTATGATAAGTACATACTATGCCATTGTAGAGTCCTGGAATTTTAAGTGGATGTGATACTTCCAGTTTGGTGCTAGATTTTGGCCAAAGAAACAGAGATCTAAAATAAATAGCACAATATGATTACACCTAAGTGTGTAACCTGTCCAAAACTCATAGATTCACCATGGTTTAGTAGACAAAGAATGTCAGAGACCATGAATTTCTGCTTTGGTTTTTAATGATAAAGAAACCACCACTTGAATTTCTCTTTCCGTCCTTACTTCCTTATCCATTTCCCCAAGGGTAACGCCACCCTTTTATCGCCTCCTCGTAGGCCCAGCTAAATCCACTCACATAGGCGCACAGACACTGGGTCAAGAAAAAGCACCATCATGAGGAGTGTGCAATATCACAGGTGCTGGCTATACACGTTAATGGAGGAAAAAGTCTGAGTACCTCATTTACCCTCCAACCTATCTTTCATAACCACACAAATATTTTTTATTAAATAAGTGAAGTTGAGAGCGATATAAGTTCTCTAGCTGAAAACAAATATAAAACCTGTGTTCCCCAAATGGTGGGAAAATTGAAACACAAATCAGCTAGTCCCTCCCTGCTGAGTTCCACCACTGTGTGGGGTCTTTTGCGGTTTCCTGTACCCCGTCTCACCCAGGGACTTCACACCAACCTTTCAGGTGTCACTTTCTATGACCTGCTGATCCAGTCAGTATTTGTCCATGAGATCTCCAGCTGTTCATTTTTTCTTCTTTTTTTTTGACTTTCATTCTGTTTTTTTTCTATCATTTTTTGTGGGTATATAGCTACATTGTTAGGGGGAAAATCTTGGCTGATATATTTGGGAGATATTCCGTGATAGTGGAATTAGGTGTCCGTTCAATCCACCATGCTTATTTGTAAGTTCATTGTAAGTTCATTTGTAAGTTCATTTCAGAGTCACATAAAAAGCATGGTGATGCCACATAGAACTGAATTTTGAATAGGCAGAGTAGTTTCTCGAGTGGGAAATATATACTTTTTATCAAAACAGCAACAGTCCTGTGAAGGCGTGGGGGGATCTTGACGACCAGGCAGAGTGCTTGATTAAGTAGTCATTAAAATACAACTTAGTCATTAAATGCTTAGTCATTAAAATAGGGCATTCATGGTCATTCAACAACACCAAGGTTTGTTATAAATAGCGGGGATCGCAATGGTGTTTTTAATCTCATTCTTCTGGAATCCAAATCTTGTACCAATTTACTCTAGGCTAGGAAAGTACTTTTGTTTTTCTCTTCAGAGGAAAAATACGAAAATGTAACAAGACAGTTTGTTCTTGGATATATTAGAACTGGTGGTGTTAGCAATCATTTTCTCTAGAGGGTGATTTAGTAAGTATGTTTGACTTAGTGGACCATATATGGTCTCTGTCACAGTCATCGATAACTTTCATAAGCAGCCTTGGACAACAGGTAAACAAATGACACCACTGGGGCTTGCTCTAGTGGAGACTGAGACTTAGGGGTACATTTAAATGAGGTATTTCAGCAGCACACTCAGGGTATGAAGATAAACCATTATCATACAGGTCATCAGGATAATTTGCGTAACATCTCCATTCCTGAAAAATAATTTTTAGCTAAATAGGGATTGTTTTACCCATAAGATACCTGCACAGTTGTTTAAACACAGGTACTTACATAAACCAGCTCTAGTGGAAAATTTAGAAAAAAAATGTCAACTTACTTAAGTAGATATTGAATAGGAAGCCAAAATATAGAAAATACTTTCTGCTGCTTCCTTTAGCTTTGTTCTTGTTTCATTTTCTTGTGTTCTTGTAACTTTACCTACCTTACCAAACTGTGAGGTAGGGATCCTCAAACTTTTACATGTCAAAAAAGAAATCATCTGAATTTTAAAATTCAGAGCTTGTAAAAATATATATTGCTGGGACTTAAGCATGATGCCTGAGAATTTGCATTTCCTTTTTTTCTGCTGCTGTTATTTCTATAGCAACACCCAGGGAAATCTTTATCCAATATCTACTTAAACAAAATCTGTAGAATTAAGGTCAAGCTATACCAACAGTTAAAACATGTTTACCTTATAAGATTTCAGTATTCGACTGGATTTGAAATCAGTGGCTCGAAAATGTAAATGTTTATTTTCCTTGGGTGTTTTTTGTAGACTCATTCTATTTTGAAGCCTTGCTTGCATCTGGTTATGGGCAAACTGAATTATGAATCATTAGAATATTTTTCAGAAAAGAACTCTCTCTTCATTTGAGAAGTTTACAAACATTGGGCAACTACTTATGATCTCACAGGACTTTAGGCTTCCACATTCATTGTCCATTTTTCATGGACAAGGGAAGCTGAGGAGGAAGTAATTTAGCATCTTTCTACATTTCAATTTACTAGTACTCTGTCAGTCTGGGTAGGTAATTTCATTTATTGAAACACCAAGTAGGCGATAAGACATCTCCTTTGGATTTCAGAATTCTAATGCTTTGTATTAGTTTTTAGAGTTAGGACATCTTTTCTTCTGTTGCTGACCTAACTGGAAAAATCAACTGTGATTTCAAAAGAGTAATATTTCAAAAGTACATACATTGCCATACCTATGGATTTATGGGAAATGGCAGCTATACAGTGTCATTGCCTATTTTTCTTAGAAATGGTTATCACTTTTATTTTTTAATACAAATATCATGTGATTGGGGGAAATACAGAAACTGTAAATTATTCTCAATGTTACTTTGTAAATGACCTCTTTAAATGAAATTTATTGTCTTTTTATGAGTGCATTCCATTTGTTCTTTTTTTCCTTTCTTCTAATCATCCTATTAAGTAAATTAGGTTTAAAATTTGTTTTCTTTGTAGTTCAAAATTCATTCTTCAAAAGTCTTTTCCCGTTTCCATTTTCCCCCTACTTTCCTCTACTAGGGTTCAAAGTTGAATAGAAAATTATTGAACCTTTTTTGCAAGTCTGTTTATAGGGCCCATCACCACATTAGCTATTTAATTTTACTTTGACATTTCACCTGTGGAATTAAAAATTATGAAAAAGCATACCTTTCATGCTTCCAGAAGGTTCTGTGGTTCTTAATTGCTCTGATCTGTTTGGTGATGCTTAGAAAGGACAATATGGAATTATTTGAAGTGAATGATCTTTTGATTGCTTTCTTATGATCACATGATTACTTTCTATGGTCTATGATCTTTTAAATATAATCTGAAGGGAAATACTTATTGACGATTCTATCACCTGCAGAAAAGATCTATTTTTGCTCACTTGTTTATGTTTTTTTATGAGTCACAGAGTTTAGCAAGCAGAATTTGGGACACATTATACTTACTGATTTGAACTTCACAAACTGGTAACTTTTGGATAAATGTAATTTTCAAAAGCAATTTCTTTTTATTGTAGCATATTTCTTGTTTTAATTTCTGGCCCTGATCTTCCAAAAAGCATTTGGCCTGAAGATAATTGAACTGTCATGAATGAAATGTCTGGAGAATGGAAATATGAAAGCCACAGGAAGAAAGAAAACTTGCAGTGCTTTTGCAGAAAATGCAAACCAAGTATAGAAACAATTGATGTATAGAAACAATTGATAATAAGTTTGCGGCTGCTCTGTACACCTGGCTAACACTACCAATTATTTGTATGGGAGGGAACCCAGCTGAGAGAGAACCCTGCTTCACAATTTTTTTATGTCTTGCCTCTGTTGTCTTTAATGAATAAATGTCCCTTGTTTAATGACTGCTCCGTTACAAGCTTAAATGACCTTTATTACATGCTGTGGAATTCCATACATGTTTTGTTACCCATTTGCAGTTTCTCAGTGTTTACTTCAGGTCAGCATTGACTTCTTTCTTTTTCCTGTCCTAACTCCCACTTTGCTACTGTTTCCCTGCTGATGAGATTAATTACTTCCCAACTACTCAGGCCATGCATTTTTTTCTTCTCAGTGTACATTCTTTGGTATAATAAGTGTTCAAGCCCAAGTTCATTAAAGATTCCATTATGGGTATGTGGTTCCCCTTTTTTAAAATTTATTTTTATTTATCTATTTATTATATATAATTCTATTTTTTCAAATTAATTGCACATATACATATATACATAATTTACATCTTTGTCTACCTTGAGGTTCTCCCACTGCCTTATCACCTGTGACCCATCATCTTAATCTCTTGTGCCCATCCCACCCCTGATTTTAATCTCCCCCCTTGCTCTATGCTTTCATTCTACTAACAGCTTTAAATGTTCCTTGTCTTTTTGTTTGTTTCCCTATAGCCTGCATATAGGTGGAATTATCCAGCATTTATCTTTCTGGCTTATTTCTGCTAACATTATTCCTTCTAGGTCCATCCATGTTATCACAAATGCATCAAATTTGTCTTTTTTGATTGCTGAGTAATATTCCATTGTGTACAAATACCACAAATATCTGATTCACTCATCTGTTTGGGGGCATTTGGGTTGCTTCCATATCCTGGCAAATGTAAATAGTGCTGCAATAAACGTCAAAGTACAGGTATCTTTTGAATGAATGTTTCTATATCCTTTGGGTAGATTCCTTTGGGTAGAAATGAGATTGCTGGATGAAATGGTAGTTCCATTTTGGTATGTGACCCCTTTAGTGACTGACATAAACCCAAGGATTAATAGGGTTGTGAGGCATGATGAATCTGAGAAAACTATTGTTTAAAGTAGAATAAATTAGACAGAACCAGACAACTTGATAGGATACCAACTGGTCACTGCAAGGCCATTACACCAATTTCCTTACTGCAAATACTATGACATCTCTTTTTATACAGTGGTAACATTAGTACAAGACCAAGAAGCACCCCAGGAACTGTGAAGTTGATGCTCTTAAGGGACCCAATCACCGCATGCACACCAGGGCAAAACAAACTTGCAATGTGAAAGAACTTGAATAGAATTAGTGAGCATAAAGAGGAGAGAAAAGGTTACTGTTAATCACAGTTTTCTGAATAAAAGACCCCAAATTACTATCTGCTTACAGTCAAATGAGCAGTCAAACAGTGTTGACCTTAATCAAGGTGCTGAGGCTTGAAAGCTTGTCATCTGTCTAAGGCACTTGCTGGTGGATTCAATAGGGAAGGAATTCTGAAATGGGTCCTGGAAAGCTGGTACTAAAGGAACAACATCAAAATACAAGTCAAAGTAGTGATGACCGTGAAGGAATTCTGAAATGGGTCCTGGAAAGCTGGTACTAAAGGAACAACATCAAAGTACAAGTCAAAGTAGTGATGACCGTGGTCACCCTCCCCATATGTCTCATCCATGTGTTTCTTCCTAGTAGCTCCTCCAGATCTCCCAGGTCCTCATGTAAGTCTAAAGCTGAGGAGTAAGCATACACTTCCTCTTCCTGACTGCATTCCCCACCTCCAGCTTTCTGGCTGCACAGCTGCTTCGCTCTATCTCTCATTAGTGGGGTAGGAACATGGTGGCTCCCCTACCAGAGAGAACCAAGAGAAATAATGTTCATGAAGTCTTCAACACAGCTTCTGTATGCTTGTAGGGGTGGCTGTGTATTGATGCCATTTTCCTAAGACCACAGTCATAAAGTGGAACTACGGTCAAAAGATTTGATCTAAGGCCTGTTCACCCAAGAGGCAAGGACTTCACTTGCCACATCTGTATAGAGTTGCATAGAACACAGAAGTTAAGGAAAAACAAACATGTCATGACAACAGTCTGAGAGAAAAAAGAAATGATATACAGCTTCATGTTGGATTCCCAGACAGTTCAAAGGAAAGTGATATGCATGGCTGTCCAGGAAATAAATTGGTGCCAAAGTTAGTTTGAATCCTAAGGAAGGATCCGCAATGATCACCCTATTTGCATAAAATCTCTCTAAACTAAATACAGAGGGATTAGAAGTATTCCCTTTTTCCAAATCCTACTTGAAGGAAGATAGGAGAAGGAAGTGAATCGAAAGATTGCATCAGATTCGATCGTCCTCATCCATGGAGAATAACTGATGGTGCCAGGTCTTTGTCTAAGAAGGAGAGAGGGCTCTTCCTCTCTGGGCAGAGGTGTATGACGGAGCTTGATACCCTTGCACGCTATCAGCTCTAGAGACTCAGAGTAGCAGTCTCTAGCAGAGCACTTCACGGCCAGGAGTGGGGAATTGGGAGAAGGATAAAAAGTGCTTCATGGCATAAGTAACAGCATGTGTTGCTAGAAGAATAAGAATGAACATCTGTGGGATAGAAAGTACAGTGTGTGGTGTGCTAGAGCATGGTGACCAGGAAGGATGGACTGTGGCCTTAGAGCAAGAGTAGATTGTAGGCAGGTGTGGATAATAGAGTACTCATGATCTGATCTGAAAGAGCATGTACATTAACCTAAAAGCAATGGGTCCCACTCGTGGTTGTTAGCTGTGGGTGTTATGGAGATGAAGAGAAGCAGGTTTAGATTCATGCACATGATGCTCAGGAGATAAGATGGTGATCCACACTGAAACACAAAAGATAAACTGAAAGATAAAATCTTGCATATCAGTTGGTGACTGGTGGCTAGAAAGCTGAGATCAAGGCATTGGTGGGATTAGTTCCTCTTGAGGAATGTCAGGAAGAATCTGTTCTATGACTCTGTAGATGACTCCCTTCTCCTTTGACCCTCATATCTTCCCTCTGTGTGTATGTTTAAATTATCTCATCCCATAAAGACATCAGTCATGTTAGATTAAAACCCAACTTAACCTAATTCTAACTTGATTCTTCTGTAAATGTCTTTTATCCAAATAAGCTCATTTCTGGAGTGCTAGAAGCTAGACTTCAACCTGTATATATTTGGGAAATGCAGCACTACCTATGGGGACTTTATATAAGAACTGGAAAGGGAGAGTGACTAAATTGCTCAGATATCATATTGTCATAGTGGAGATAATTAACTCAGGAAGATTCAACACATGAAGGAAAACAAAGACAGAAAAATGATTAAAAAGCAAGACTGACAATGATTCTAAGATAATCATTCACCTTTGATAAAATGATGATACAAAAAACTTTTGTGTGGAGGCCGATTTTCCTTATGAATCAGGGAATGATAATTTTTAAGAATTCTGCTATTCATTGGGTTTATAAATTCTCAAATTAAATATGGGCTACAGTCTCACTCCTTTAGGGCTTGGTTTCTAAGATATTGAATCACAGATATTATTATTTTCTTGTTACCAAGTAAGGATAATGGTCATTTTTATCTTAGTCTTTTTGCCATGAAGTCAGGGGATGATTAAACAAAATTCCATGAATAACTTGATTGCTATGAAATGCTATCTGCCTATGTTTGGCATTTAGTTTGTGACATCAGCTGCTTTTGCAAAGCTCTTTCTGTACAACAATAAAACTCTTGATATTCCCATTGAGGAAATACCTAATTATTTTGACCTGGAACTATATCAAATGGCAAAACTGTAGAAAAATCACACCCATTAATGTTAAAAAGGATCCATTAATCTTACCTTTAAAGAGCTAAAAATCAGAACCATTATTAAAAATGAAGTAATGTTTAATATACTTCTGTTCAAGAAAGAGGTCTAATTTATTTCCTCCCAGCGTTTGTCAAAACCTGTTTTTATTGCTTAAAGTATGCTTTGGAAAATGAGGATCCCAGTTTTTGATTCAGGACACCAGCATTTTACATCATATGCTCTAGGTCTTTGGCTTTATTATTTTTTCACATAACTAATTGGTTTTCTGCGTAACTCAGATCATCAGCAGTCATGAATCCTTAACCTTTTAGTTTTTAACCACATAAGGAGAGATGGATTTCCATCTCCATCTTTCCATTGTAATTTTTGTTACAATTCCTAAATACTCTACCTAACACTGACCCCCCACTTCTGATGAATCAATTATGTCCAAACATGTGAATGGAGAGAAGAGACTACCCCTCTTGGGACAAATTAGCAAAATTCAAATGGTCAATAGACAGAATATATCAGAACTCATATACATTATGTGGGTGAAAAGAGTCAGGAAAGCTGTGGAGGAATGATTTCTGGAAAAAGGAAAGTGCTAATAGATATTCCCCCCAAACATTGTCTACCATTTGTTTCTTTAAATCTTACTTGATTGATGTATTCTTTTTTAGTTCATTTAAACAACAAAAAAAAGCTTTTTGAATATTTGTGTATCCATTTTGAAATAAGACAATGAATTTGTCTTATTTGAAATAAGGATTTGAAATAAGACAATGAATAAAACAAAGGGAAAAACTTTCTTATTCACTTTGAAATGAAACCACTTTAAATTACATTTCCAAATTTCAGTTTTCTAAAGGTGAGAGTAATGTATCCTTTTTAATATGGGTGTGATTTTTAAATTAAAATTTAATTTATATAATAGATACTGAAACATAGAATTGAATAAGATTTTGCTAGCATTACATATGGTAACTCAGATACATGCTAACTTTTAAATTAAAGCTTACACTCTATTCCCTTTCTTGCATTGGCATGGTTCTTAAAAGAATGCAAATAGTCCAATATCCATGAACATTGGAAACTAAAACCTTCTGATTAATAATGATACAATAAGGTTCTTATAGCTAGCAAAATCACTGAAAAATTCCACATTAACTCCAAATTTATCTTGCTTTATGTCAGTGCTCACTTCTTAGTCAAATGTGAATGACCAGTTTTACCTTAAAGAAGAAACTGGTTGCTGATAAGTCAACATTGCTATCCTTTATCCAAGGTAATTATCAACAGCAATAGAGCAAGTGAATTTCAGGGACGTCTTTACACTCTACCATCATCACCCCTATTTAAATAATGGACAATATCCAAGTTTTAGTGGTGAGTAATATCAAAATGGTCTTAGTTTTTTTGGGCTGGGCATGGTGGCACATGCCGGTAGGTGAACTGAAAAATATAAAGACCAATTGGTGAAGAAATTAGACACAGCAGTTGTGGAAAGTTGCAAGCATTACAACTTAGTTGTTGACTGAGTGAGTAGCTCACCAAATAATATAAAAAGGACATTTACCCAGGTACCTTGTCAATTGCTGGCAGCAATGCCTTTGTCATTATGTTCTACTATCTTGAAAAGGAATGCCTTTGTGTCTGACAGGTCCCCTTAGTTACAGCTTAGGCAACTGGTGGAGACTGCATGAGAGACTAATTCTTCTTTCATTCCATTCATTACCCCACCCTAGTTACCTTTTGGGATTCTACCAAGGCATACTTTGACCTTGTTAAACTAAAATAGGGCTTATCCATTTCTGTTAATTAACCTTGATTGATTAAGTTCAGAACATACTGAAAGATTTACAAAGATTAAATTTGTGTTTGAATGTACTCTATTTTTTAAATTTCTTTTGTCAAATAACTTTTTTTTATCACATCTAATCCTATTTGATAAATTTGTTCTTTCCTCAAATATGATTTCAGTAAGATTTTAAATGCCTGTTAGTAGAAAAGAACATCTAAGTACATTTTAATTATCTATTACAATTATTAAATTTTGCTTAGAGTTATACAATTGGAATGTATAGAGAAAAACTGCAATTTGAAGCTTATGCTTTGTGGTAAATTATAACATACTTAAAAAATTCCCATTTATGCTGTTACTGATCAGATAAAATTTTGTTATAAAATAAGATTTACATTGGTTGATTCCTTTTTATTCCTTCTTTTTTCCTTTTTCTTTCTTTTTTCTTTTTAAAAATACAGAACACTTAATGAATTTGCCTGTCATCCTTACACTGGGGTCATGTTAATATTCTCTGTGTAGTTCCAATTTTAGTATATGTGCTGCTGAAGTGAGCATTACATTGATTGATTCTTAATCTAAATATTTATATACAGTTAGGTTACATTGTGTTAGATTTATCTAAGTTCAGTTTTCTGATTTTCTTAGAAAATATCTACTCAGATTTTAATATTTAAAAGAGCAAGTAAATGACACTTATTAAGCAATCAATCAGTATGCAAATACTAATCCATCAAGGATTATTAAAGAAAATAGGAAAGGCTCTGCCATGGATAGGTAGGTACTCAAAGAATGACATACACTTGGGAAAGTCACTAGATCTGATTCTATGATGAATCAACACTGCAGTACCAAATTGTCTGATACCAAATTGCCATCACCACCATGCCTGGCCCAGGTTTTATCTCTCCGTCTGTATGTGGAGTTAGGGCTGAGGAACAGAGAAATTGTTAGAGATGCCTTTTTGTGAAAGAGGAGGATCAGCATGGTGACTGAACATCACTTTCTTATTTTCGCAGTATCTGCTTTGGACTACAATTCTCAGCATGCAATGCTGAATGGGAAGACCTTAGATGGATATGTAAATTGAGGAAGAATGAAGGAGAAAGGGGGGGGTAACACTTGGTGCAGGGACTTGTGAAGGAGAGAGGCTTGGTGGAGAGAGTTGAAGAGGACACATATGTATGAGAGACAGATGGAGGGGCTGCTCCTGGGATTTTCTTTTCCACAGGGACTGGTATGCCAGGTTATCTTGAGCCATCAGTGATTATATGGTACATTTTTAAATGATAAAACGTGGGTCTCTTTCTGTCCTAATTCTCTGGGACCTGACTAACCCCTTTCTTGTGCTTATTGCTTGTGAGTGCCTTGGACTTGTTCTGGTGCTTTTGGACCTCAGCCAGTCCACTTTGAGTTGAGCCCATTTAGTGATGAATAGGTTTCAGAGTTGATTGTTTTTACTTCACTGTTACTTGAAATCTCACCTCCCTCCCCTTTCCTCCCACAAATCTATTAAGTATCTTTCACGTTGAGTTGACTTTCTTTGCCTTTGTGCATATCGATGGCCAACCCTGTTAGGATATACATCCTTTAACAATTTGGGGTTCCTAATTGCCTCTCTATCATCAATTATTAAAGAAAGCAGTTATACATATTTTGATCTTAATTCTCAGTAGATATCTTATCAATTTTCAATTCTCCCATTTCTTCTACATGTGAGGGCTATTGTCTCTCTCGTTGGGTAGAACTGAATTCTTATGTATCTGACCCAAGAAGAACCATACTCAAGTGAGGATCCAGAATTCTGTTGGAAACTGTGGGTGAAGGTCAAGTCATGAAACAGGTACCATAAGGGTAAAACTGCTTTAATTTCTGAGTTATCAAATGAAAATGAGTTGTCTTGTATAATTACTGTGACCCATGGTGAACTTTTTATAGGCATGAAATGCCTTGCTGTAGTATTGAGTCTCAGTTTTACTCTAGTTTTGCTACTACAACATTATCTAGCTTATCCAGGTTAATTTAAATATGGGTAGAATAAGGTTCTATTTTTAAAAACACCCCAAAACTTAAAGCACTAACTTAATTACTGAACTGTGTTCAGCTTCTAGCAATTTGACCTCAGAGGTTGAGTGTGCAACACAGGGCTTATTATTCGCAGTACAACATAAACATGTTGATTCTCCTTATAACCCAAAATCCATCCATGTGGAGAGACCCACCTGGCTGTTATGAAATTAGTAGGCTGCTATGTACATAGTAGGTCTGCATCAGATCTGAAGAATTCCAAATGGGCCATATCCATAGCTTCTATTATTGACTGCAAGCAAACCTGCCTGATCTTTGTCAGGAAAACATTGTGTTTTCCTGGAAAACAAATGTGCCTTCTGCCTCTTAGGGAGAAGTTCTATCTCTCAAAGTTATTTGTATACTCAGGGGGAAATGGTCCCGAACAAAGGCAGCCAGTGCTCAGGAGATAGTAAGAGACCCACTGTGTGTTCAGAGTCAATCCTAACACATTATAGCAGATCCTTATATATGTAATTTTGTTCAAAGACATTTTGTTTTAATATTGATGAAAATAAATTCCCAAATGATGTTGAAAGAAATAATATTATTGGAATTCCTACCTTTGTTATGTCATTTTACTAAAATCTCTGTTTCCAAGCATCTATCTCAGACATTAAATGAGGACTGCTGTCTTTCTGTTCCTTCCTCAGTCTTTCAAAATACAGTTCACATTATAATTATTTATGAATTCTTTCTTGTATTCATGAATTAGGTATATTTTCCTATTTTAAACCCACTATTTTTGTGGTATTATTGTAGGTTCAAACAATACCAATTCTGTTATTTACCCAAAGAATATGAAAACCCTAATATGAAAAGATTTATGGATTCCTATGCCCAAAGCAACATTATCCACAATAGCTAAACTGTAGAACCACCTAAATGCACACCAACAGGCAACTAGACTAAGAAATTGTAGACTAAGCTCTCAATGGAGTACTACTTAGCCATTAAAAGGTGAGATTGTAGCTTTTAGATCATAAATGTAGCTGGAGGGGATTATGCTAAGTGCAATTAAGTCAGGAAGTGAAAGAATTACCAGATGGTTTCACTTACTTGAGGGATATAAATAACCGAAGAAAACAAGCTGGGAAAACATAACAAAAATAACTCTTAGATTTCTGTGGAAAACACAGTGGTTACCAGAAGGGGTGGACAAGAGGGCAAGAAGTGATAGGGTAATAGGACATTGTCAGTAGAATTTGGTGGAGGGTGAATTAAAACATACACAGACAAAGAGATGTACACCCCAAAGCAGCTTTGATTTCTGAGTCATCAAATGTCCAAAACAGCAGTTTTCTGTAGTCATATAAATAACTGCTTTATCAATACAATTGGAAGAAAAACAGAAACTGCTGTATTTTATGTTCCTCTTTAAGAAACACAGTAGCTTGTTCTTTTTCATTCTATCTGTATTTCTTTGTCACCCTATATGCTCTGCTTGAATGTTTATGGATAACCCATGTTAGGTTATACCCATTCTTACATCTCTTAAAGGAGATGATGCACCTTTTACTTACTTCCTGCTGTTTTACTAACATAATGTGAACATGGAATTCTTTCCAATGAACCAGGTAAGCCCTAACCCTTTAATGAAGTATGTTCAATGTGCTAGAATGCAGGAAGACAACTAGTATTCATTTTAAATGTTCAATTTATTTAAATTAAAATGATAAAATATTCAGATATGAAATAGAGTTTAGAGTCATCTCTGAAGAAAATAAGGACTTGTCTTAATTTTATTATATATTATAATTTGTGATGTGAAATGTTTTTCTAGTCTCCTATTGCTGCTGTTTACCATCAATGCTACCTCAACTACTTTTAATGCTCCCACCAGTAGTATTTGACATTTTATAGAATGCTGACATAGATTTCAGTTGCTTCATAACATTACTGAATTTATTATTTTTTCAGACTTCTTTTTTTTATCATTACAATTTTCAAATGAAAAAATCAAGAATTTAAGAACAATCTCCCTAATTTCACAGAGCAAGTAAGTGATACATTTGGGAATCAGTCCCATTTTTACTTAATATTTCAGTTCCTAAATATGTTGCTGTAATAATAACCTGAAATAGCATATAAAGACCTACCAGTCAATCTACCGTCAACTGGGAATGGAATGTCCTCTCATATTGATTATAGGCTATTTCTTAAGAAAACATTCAGCTCAGTTCAACACATCGCATTGTCCTATTCTATACTCAGCTACCAAGATCATAATATGTCATCATAAATTATCTTCACTCTTGCAGCTTCCACTCAGTTGTGCCACATATTAATTTATAAACTCACTATAGAACATGGACAGTTAAAAAAATAAGTCACTGGTTTCTGGAACAATTCCCAACCTTGAGATTACAAAGTGCATGTTATTGTGGGTTGTTTTTTTTTTTTTTTTAAATGCCAGTCAGCAGACTGATAATTTAAAGGGTCACATAGTTGAAGTCAGTTTTTAGGATTCAAAATCAACATCAGAATGATATCTGTATTGGTCCCCATTGCTCATGGGAAAGGATAATGGAGGTGGTAATTAAAGACCAAGTCTGGTGAGTCTATAAGCCATCCACCTCTGGCATTCTGATTTGGGCATAGTTATCACACCTTTTACAAGCTCCTAAATGCATCTCCATTCATTCAACCATTACAAATGGAGATAATATCCTTTTTTTTTGTTGTTTAATGGAGGAAATTGTGCTCTCATGTTAAGAGATGCTATTTAAATCTGGATGACTTTTAAAGTAGAAGACAGTTTTTCATCAGCTTTGGCTTTTGTTGTATTTTTCCCTCATCAGACTCTCACACTGCCAAGTTTTGAAGTTTGCATGTTCAGGTTATTGAGGATGTTGTTTTTCTGAGTGCAAGTAGAGTTCACATTTCTTAAAATAGGGAAAATTATTGCTCCCTTCCCCCTCTCCCTTAAAAAAAATGCTATGTTTCAACCTTATTTGATTTAGGTCAAAACTAAAAATAAAATCCCCTCAAGTTGTAACTAAACAAGGAAAGCTTTTCAAAAGCACTTTTTAAAAAGTTATTGTTGAACATAGGGGAGGTGGGTGCAAAATGATTTATGAAATTTAACCCTGACAAAGTATCCTTTTTTGGAAAAGAACTGTAATCCCCAAATGCCTGTACTTTCTAGATATATGAGTTTCCGTCAAACCTAGTTTTATTTTTGATATGCTAGTCTCAGCACCTTTGATTTTAATTTTCCATCCTCCATTTTAGGGTGGTGCTTTGTTTATAAACTCACTTGAGAAAGTAAGTTACCAGCACCCATAGAATGAGAAAGCACCATAAATACTGTTTCATTTTGATAAAACTAAATCCATGGAAACATTCTAAAAAAGAAGAAACATGTTAGTTCCGTATTCATTTCTTTTCAAATGCCAGCATCAGTCTTTCCCACCTGACTGCACCTGGTTCTCACAGTGTCCTAATTAAGACTATTCCTCTACTGCAGTAAAAAAATACTTCAGACTATGGTCTCCTTCCCTTCTGATTTGTTTTTGTGATTACTTTCCACCTATCTCTCTCACTCCCCTTCTCCAAGAATTTCTCAAATATGCTTATTCTTTCAGCAGTCACTGAACAAATGTCAATATGTGTTCAATATCTGCTGGGCCAGACGTTGTTGAGGCATTAAGAATATGGAGATATACAAGACAGTAGGACCCTGCTGGAAAAAAATTATACTCTAGACAGATGAGTACATCTATAACCAAGTGAAAAATAGAGGATTTCTTTTTTTAATTGTATATAATATAATTATATATATATATATATATTTCACATCATTGTAGTCTTTGGGGATCACCCACCACCTCCTCTCCCTGGCCGCCACAGATGAATGGATGAAAAAGATGTGGTATATATACACAACGGAATATTACTCATCAATTAAAAATGACAACTGGTGAATTTATGATAACACGGATATAGCTAGAAGTAATCATATTAGCAGAAACAAGTCAGAAAGAAAAAAGACAGAAACCAAATTATTTCACTAATATATCGACAACCAAATTAAAGTACACAATGGGGGGGGGGTGCAAATAGAGGTTTTTTTTTTTTTTTGTTTGTGATAATCAACAAGGAAACAAGTAAGGTGATAAAGGGGATGGCTCATACAGCTGGGAAGAGGGTGAGGGAGGCATGTACTAGGGAAGTCGGGAAGTAAGAGATATTTTTCTGCCAGAACTTGAAGGTCTAATAGAAGCCAGTTAGGTGAAGAGTTATTGTGAGTTGTTGAATAGAATCAACCTGTTCCAACACAGTTTTTACAGAAACACCTACAAGTGGTAGAACAATGCTACAAAGAGTTAGAAGCTTTCAAAATGCCCTCAAATCATCATAAGAAATTTGGGTTTTGGCCTAAGAGTGATGAGAGGCTACTAGGAATTCAATGATTTGCTCAATTTTGAAATAACTTCCCCCAAGGTAGTCTGAAGACACAAGCTTTGTTTGTTGCCAATATGATGCTTGAATCATGCTGTGTTTCTTCCAAGCAAGATGTGAAGGGCACTTCTCCTGTCATGAGTAGAAGCCTGTTCTAATAAAATCAGAGTGTGGGTTTAAACACTAAAACACTCATTATTGCTAATCCATGATCATACATTTGTTCATTAAGATCATTTCAATTTATGCTTTAGTCCCTTGTGCGATTATGACCTGCTAAAGGCAGATCACCAGAGGTAAAAGTGTTTCCTTGGGTGGGTGCAATTTGATTTTGTCTGTGGACATGATGCTTTATATTGTTTCTTTAATTAAAATAATATTAAAAAAATTTTAAATAATTATACACACACACACACACATACACATACTGTCTCCCCTCCCTGACCCCTTCCACCCATTCCACCACCCCCAGTTGTGTGTTTTAGTTTGGTTGGTAGCTTGTTTTGACTTTTCCACCAGGTCTTTTGCCTGTTTTTCCTGTCTCATCTATTAGTGAAACCATTTGGTTTCTGTCTTTTTCTTTCTGACTTGTTTCTGCTAATATGATTTCTTCTAGGTCCATCCATATGGTCTCAAATTCATCAAATTTGTCATTTTTAATTGATGAATAATATTCCAGTGTAGAGATACCACATCTTTTTTATGCATATACCTGTTTTGGTACATTTATAACATTATATATGTCTCAAGTTTCACCATTGAGGATAAGCACATAGCTCAATTAACATTTTTGTTCACCACCAAAGGTCTAGATTTATTCCTTACCAACCTGTGTGT
This sequence comes from Uropsilus gracilis, assembly GCA_004024945.1. NCBI lineage: Eukaryota > Metazoa > Chordata > Mammalia > Eulipotyphla > Talpidae > Uropsilus > Uropsilus gracilis. Next base: position 92,544 of record PVHY01001700.1, read on the forward strand.
GTGTGTGTGCATGGATTCAATTACAATTTGATGCTGTGCGCATTTGCTTCTTTTTTTCCATTTTCCCTCTGAGTTCTAAAAATCATATAGCCAATGATTTGTAAATGGTAATTGTATCAACTGCACACATGCCTTTGGTCAGTGATCTCTGGTAGTGATATTTTGCTTTCTTTTCTTTTTCTTTTTTGTTTTTTTTTCTTGAGACTAAGTCTTGCTATTTTTGCCCATGCAACCTCAGGCTCTCGTTGCCTGGGGTACCACAGACTCAAGAAATCCCCAGCCTCAGCTTCCCAGGTAGCTGGGATTACAGACACATGCCACCACGCCCAGTTATTTTTTTGGAACTAGGTCTCACTATGGGCCCCAGTCGGGACTCAAACCACGATCCCTGGCCCCGGCCACTTCATAGGCTGTAGCTTACAGGCACGAGCCACCGTGCCCGGCCTATTTTGCTTTCTATTTTTATGATCACCACACTACATGACCTGGGAAAGACTATGTCAGACATAAACAACTGGGAAGGTTGTGATGTATGTGATTAGCTCTCAGTGTGGACCCCAGAGTGTTCAGCTACATGTAAAATATTTTCTTTCTTGTACATTGTGTTAAAGTTGTAAGCCTTTCCCAAAACCAAGGTGCTATAGCCAGAGTTGTGAATTGAGGACCAGTGAGTCAAATTCAGCCTATAATTTTATTGTACCTGCAAACATATTGTTTTGGGACATCATGGAGATGTACAAAAACTGAGCATGAAAGCTATGACATGACCTGACGTATAAAAAGCCATGCAGTTAGATAACTTAATGCACATATTAACATAAATCACTAATCCCACCCTCAGAGTTTCTGAATCAGTAGGTCTGGGATAGGACATAACCTTTTCTAAGAAATCACCAAGCAATTCTGGTGTCTTGTTCCAGGAACCATATGAGAACCACTGGTCTAAAGTAGCAAAGTCCAATCCTCTTACAGTCTGTTAACTATGATCAAATTCACTGAATCATTAATGATAGAGATAGTAGACATAGGACATATATACTTGACCTCGTCAAGCTCTTGAAAAGAAAGCAGCATGGTGCTATACATTAAGTGAACTAATGGATCTAGCAAATCTTTCTCCTGTAAAGAAGAAACTATCCTGAGTGAGTATTATATTGGGGTGAGGCCTGAGGTGTGGGGGGGAAAGAATTCACCAGAAACAGAGTGGAGAACAGAAAGGTACATTTATTGAAATCCCCTGCAAGAGAGTATGGGATGAGTTGGGAGATGTCTGTGTGGGAAGATGGATCTGAGACTCTCTATCATGCTCTGTTTTCTTGTGCTCTCTAACTCAGGGCGCCAGTTTGCACCAGTTATCTGCTGGGATGTCTGGTCTAAGGAGCTGGCCTTTGACACAGAAAGTGCCCTGGCCTCTGCTTCTGCATTCCAAGTGCTGAGCTGGTTTTTCTGGTCTTGGTGGTCAGTCTTATAACTCAGTTCCCATGGCAACCTTATCTGTCCCCTTATCTAATCCAGCCTCCCAAACATGCCTGCTGGGTGAGGAGTCCAGGCCTAGTTTCTAAACTTACTAAATGATACCCTACATTCTACTGCTCACTCATCACAACAACCCTCATTTCAGTGTTTTCCATGGTTATATTGTTGACAAACAGACTTTGCATTACCTGCAAATAGCAAAACCGCTTTAAAACCACCTGCTATAAAATGGCAATTTGCATCTCCTGCAGAATGTCAAAGGCAATAAGGACATGGAACAAGAAAGCAGGGACTGTGTATGAGCACGTCCTACAGGCTCTTACCTGACCATCAAGCAGTTATACCCTGATCCCAGAGTGCCAAGACTGCCTGTGGAATATGGAAGCAGATAGAGAGATGGAGCTTCAACTAAGAGGAACACCTCCTATCTCTCTAGCCCCACCCTGGCATGCTAGAGGGTGGGCAACAGCACATCTCTCACCTATCACCCAGCTTCCTAACTCCTCTGGAATGTCCCAAGAAACATACCCTATTAGTAATGACTGTTGCCTCCACAGGTAAATTTTCCTGTTATCACACATCCCCACATCCTCCCTGATGCATGTCACACATGCTTTGCTCCTTCCTCATTACATCATTGTAACGTTTCCTGTCTGGGGTGTATAAGGGGCTTCACAACTTCATTAAAGATGGATGTGGACATGCTTCCCAGGATACCCATTCTGTGTGCTTGTTTCATTTTCTATTTCATTCCACATGTGACTCCTAACTACTGTCCAAGGTAGTGAAGACCCAACTGTAGCCTTCACCCCTTGGCAGAGTCATGTGGCTGACATGGTTCAGTGGAATCAGACTAGTACCTGGTATTGCTCCTCTCCTCCATCTCCTCTTTGAGGCTTAGATTGCCTGACATTGAAAGCTCCCTGATCATATCAGCCTTCGCTTCTCAAACCCACTCCTTTCAGCAGACACTTGATCTGGCCCTGTGCTGAGCAAGCCGGTTTTATAAAACTAATGTGCTCAAGATCCTTCTTTATATCTCTTTCCCATTTATGGAACAACATTGGTCAGGTAATGGAAGGGTAGATGACTTTAAAAGAAATTAGCAGCATGAGAGGGGGAAGCAGGAAATTTGAGGAGTGGTGGGAAGGGCACACAAGATTAAGACCATGGTTCATGAGTGATAAGGTGGTTGGAGAACCCTGTAGTAGACAATGATGTAAAATAAAATAATTAATATAGCAAATAATAATTGAACAATAAATAAAATAAAATGGTTCCTGTTGAAAAGAAAAAAAATTAGCACCTATTTATTTCTTTTCTTTTTTTGGTGGGTGGGGGTATTTAAAGGAGAGCTATTCTTATGGTCTTACTTAAAACAACAATGGCCTTTGTTTTAAAGCTTGTCTTCAATGGCTCATTAAGTTTACTCATTATTTAGTTTGTGTCAGATGTAGCTATACTGCAATGTAAATATAAATTTTATATTCAAATGATCCATTTTCAATAAAAAGGAGAAATAAGAAGGGTAGGCAATGATTACAGTGATTGCGCATTTAACTATATAAGTGATTATTTAATTATATGTATGTCATTAAAATGTAGTTATACACATGCTTTGTTAATCCCCTAGACTGCAAATTAATCAAGGTAAGAACTACAGCTTATTTGTCTATGTTCTACACAACAGTGAAGTAATTATCTGTAAATGGATATCCAGTAAAGTTAGGTTTGATTAACACGATACCCTACCACTTACTGCCTTAGTTTCACATTTATTAAAGAAAGATTCTGGTTTGTACCTCACAGGTATCTGAAAATAAGAAAATAATATATGTCAATCACATTGCACCATGTCAGGGCAATAATGAGCATTCTCTGTTTTTTAATGGTTAATTTCTATTTTTCTATATATGGGTGACCTTACATTCCAATATCAACAAAAAGCGCTCCTCTGTAATATGGCCTTGAGACTCAAAGATAATTATGCTAGAGCAAAAAGATACTTGAAAAATAAACACCAAACATACCCTGTTCTTGAAAGTTTTCTCTCTGAGGCGAGGGAGGATTTGTGGGTGAACTGAATAGGAACTGATGTGTGTGTGTGTGTGTGTGTGTGTGTGCACTTCTTCTGATACCATCACCTGAAAAGTATGTCATCTCTATCACAGAAATTACACTGGCCACAGGGATTTGCGAACTTTCTTCCAAGGCTGCCCAGGTTGCGCACTGCACAACTAGGTGAGATTTACAGCGATTGAAAAAGAGCTGACAGTTTCATTCACCTCTTTTCAACATGAAGTTCTGACCCAACAGGACTGGGAGTCTTGCTGATCATGGTGTCCTGGCTGACATGGACAAGCATGACCTGTGACACAAATGTGTGTGCGCACTCCAAAAGACAACTGAGCGCACAGGGAGACCATTAACCACATTAGCGGAATTACTTTCTGTTGGTTACCATTTACTCTTTAAGTGGACTGACTTGGGATTCCATGAAATTGAGGATTTATATGCAGCCATAAAGACTGTTTAGGGCCAGGTTCAAAAACTGAAAACATCAAAAATCTCATTCATCTAACCACAGCGCTTCATCTCTGAGAGAAGAGTGGAATCTCTCATCTTCCTGTGCAAACATTAAATCTAACAGATACAAGAAAGTCACCTCTGTCTGAGGCATCTGGGGAATCTTCCCACATGGGAGAATGTAGGGCCACGCTGTATACCCAAACCAGCACAGCTGTTAGCAATAAGGAACCGTCTATGGAATTCAGGACGGAGGCCAAAGTTTCTTCTGTAGGCCTTCTTTTTTAAGCACACAATTCCATATTTCACTTCTCATTTTTTTTTTTTTTCATGGATCTACAAAGAGAAAAAAAATGGCATAAGAAACACTCGCTATTCCCTGGACCTGTGCCCATGGAGAATTAGTGGCTTCTTTTGCAATTATTGAATCATCTCAATTGATGAATTATTGGACTCGCTGGGATTTCATCCCAAGAGCCTCATAAATGTTTGCAGAATCTTAATATTAGTAAAAGCCTTAGACATCATCTCATCTGGATTTTGGCCCAATGTCAGCCTGCCCCAGCCTCCCTTGGACGCACCCCTCCCCCCTGCCAGGTTAGCATCCCTATCCCTTGTGCTGAGTTCTACGCCTGTCTCTGCCTCCCTGGGGAAGAGGCTGGTCTTCACCATGCTCTCTGCACTGTGCCTGCCTGTCTGGGAGCTTCCCTGCTCACCCACTCTGTGCCTATATGAGTTCTCTTTATCCCTAGGCTCAGGAAAATCCAGATGAGTGAGATCTGACTTTTGTTGGGGCAGCCCCAAGTACCTGAGTTTGAGAATCTAGATATAAGACATCAGCATCCTTCGGAACAAACTTGCACTGATCAGACACGAAACTGGAAGGAGTAAGCAGGGTTTTCTCCTCCCTTCTTTCCCCAGACACGTTTTGAAGGTAGAGATATGATCTCCCTGGAGATGCTGTTCAGATTGTTGCAACTGTGTTTTCTTTTAAAGCTGTGACCAGTTTAAGGATTTTTCATCTTGGATTTTTTCTTCTCCTCAGCCTGCCTTGTTTTCCTTCCTCCCACACTCTTATTGTGCTGAGGCTGCACCTCCCACCCTTCACACACCCCCAAAACATTAGCTAGTAGCTTCCCATTAACCTCTGCTTGGGGGAGTTGGCCATGTTTTAAACTCCTTGTTTCGGGGAGAAGAAAAGAGATTCGGGAATTAAATTACTTTTCTACAGTCAAAGGCTGTAAATTATATTTTAAAAAGATATTTCCTTTGCTCTTTTTATTAAAAAGCTATACTAAAGTGACTCTGTTATCTAATGCAGGTTAAGCAATCTCTCCCCACTCACCCCACTGTTTTCCTATCCTGTGACTCACCTTGATCATGGTCTCTATTGAAGAAAACACTTGCTTTTGATTTTGTCTATATTCATATATTTCCAACCCATAATTTCAGATGGAATAGGCTGTATCACCGCATGAACAATAAATTGTCTGAGAGTAAAGAGCTTGAGTTAGTTTTCTTATTTCCCAGAGTTTTGCATGTAGCAAAGTTCACCAAAGGTGTAGGATGAACTACGCACCCATGTGAGAATTCTTTCTGCTTTCAAGGGCCCTAGGAACGCTCCTAGGAAATCCTCCACACAGCTGGGTATTCACCCAGCAGCAAGTGTCAAAGGGCAGAAAGAGGGGTACTCGGGACCCTCCAAAACCTTGCATTCTCTGGTTTCTGCCATCCACCATAGAAAGACAAATCATACTCAGTGCATACAAATTTCAATAAAAAAGAACTTTATGAGCACATGACGATAGAACAGTGTTACTTCAACAGGGTCATGGGTGAAGGCTGCTGGTTGGTATAAGGGCACTTTCTGGGGTGAAGGATGTGGTTTATATCATGTTCTGAGTGATGTTTATGCATGTTCACATTTGTCAAAATTCATGTAATTATAATCACATTATATATAAGCATTTTAGATCTTTTAAAAACATTTTATTGCATCTAAGTTAAAAATCAATGTAAATCCCTGTCATCAAAACAAAATCACATATTTGGAACAAAAAGAAAAGAACTTGAATAGATGTGCAGTAGAGAGAAGAGAGAAAGAACAGAGAGGAGAAGAGAAGACAAGACAAGAGAAAAGAAGGTAAGAGAGAAGGAAAAGTTTCCAAATGAAACACCCAAAGTTACCCATTCTCACGGGGTAAATGTCCAGTCAAACAAGGCTGGCCCAGAACAGGGCCACTGAGGCCTGAAAGCTTGCCACGAGTCTAAGGCACCTTCTTGTGGGGTCCCATAGGAAAAGGGCAAAAAGGGCTAGGGAAGTCTGGAAGGAAATTAGCAAAATCAAAATGCAAGTCAAGATAAAGACTGCCACTGTCTGTTTGTCCTTGGGTCTCTCATGCAGGCTTCTATCTTTCCATGTCCCCCAAAGCCCCAGTGCAAGTTCAAGGCCAAGGAGCAAGAGCGGGTTCTTTACATGTCGCTCTGCTCCCTGAACCTCTCCTCCAGGTCTTCTTGACTCTTGCCCTCCTCCCAGGCTTCTCTAGCCTCCTCTTCCCACAAGTTCATGACTTTCCATTGCTGCTCATCTCCACCTTTTCTTAGATGAGGATCACATAAAACCACCCTTAGATTTTATGGCTCTTGTTCTCAGACAACTTTTGAGTATATACATTTCAGTATGACAGATTCCATTACCAGTTACAGAAAACTTACATGACTGAATATTTACTTAAAACTTATAAAACTAGGTTGAAAAAAAGCCAGAGAGATTGGGTACCAATCCATGAAGCCATAAATCCAAGAATTACATTGCGTTCTCCCCAATAAAACTAAATAACATTGATCTGAAACCTCACCAACAAAAACAGTCACTAACACATGCTTTGTGTTTACAACTCACTGAGTGGAAGTGGCTCATATTAAAAGTCTTCATTCTCATTGTCTTTATGTTGACTATCATGAAGATGGAGAGAGAGAGAGAGAGAGAGAGAGAGAGAGAGAGAGAGAGAGAGAGAGAGAGAGAGAGCTCAGTTTGAGCTTGCTGCTTTGGTAGGAGGAAGAGATGGATGAGTTGGAAGAGATGGAAGGGGAAGTCAGAAAGGAGTATATACTTGATTTTTGAAAATAAACCAGCATAGAAATTAACTCACTCATTTCGAACTCGTGTTGTTCAAGTGTCCGTTATAATACCAAATTCCTTAGAACATGTTCTTAAATTCAGTTAAGTCTTGCTGGATGATATACACATTTATGATCAGTAAAAGCAGAATTACTAAATACTATAGCTAAAAGACAGCTGACTATAGTAGGAAAGCTGATGAATTCAGGAAGAATAGTTCAGTATTTGATTCTCAATGTCTTCAAGTATTTACTATATAAATATCAGTTTTCTGTAAAATGATCTTCATCACAGCAGCATGTAGGAAACCAATACAAAGTTTGCCCTTCAAAGTTCTGGAGAGTGAAATGAGTGTGCTGCTTTTAAGTCACACATTGCTTTTTGAAGAAGTCACTTTGAGGCATCTACAGTCCAGGTTTCCCACTCTTAGAGTCCATGCCTTGAACTACAGGACATAGCTTTTCCTGTTTTTTTGTTTTGTTTTGTTTTATGGAGACTTTGTAGGGGCTTTGCATGAACCACTGACTCATCCCCTCACCTTCCTTCTGAGGAAAAATGACCTGTAACAGTAGTCATGGTAAGATAATGTCAAAAGCATGGCTTACTACTTCCCTTGATTATATAAACCACTCCAGGTCTTATCATGAATTCAGGTTTTTGGTCAGATTTATATTTCTGTTGCTTGTGAACAAAAGAATCAAAAATAGCTGCAGCTAATATTAGCACTCTGTAAGATAACTTTAAAAGAGAGGTTATTCTGTGGGGAGGATCATTCAAACTCATCTATGAATGTGTAGGTCCAGGGCATGATCTTTATTTTTGCACAGTAGCTCCTGAGAATCCTCGTTCCTTCTTGTGGTGTCAGCTCTGACTAGCATAGGTTTTCATCATTCCTTAAGTGGGTTCAGGACATCCCTTCTCTCCACTTTCCATATATCCAGGGCAGCAGATGTCTATTGCTCATCTTTATTAGTAGGATAACATTTTGTAGATTCTTCACTCCTCTTTCTGGTCTCTTTGAGCTATACTTCTCAGCAAAGGCCAGATATATACAATAGATTCCAGACTCCAGCCTTGCCCCATGTTATTCTGAGTTAGCTTTGACGTCTACTGTCACTTGCTCCATGGAGTTTTTGCCCACTGAGATGAGCACAAGTGATCCTCTTTAGGGCTGATTTTTCCTTACTTGCTAAATAGCATTTCAAGATTCAATTTTTTATTAGTGTTTTGGAGCTAATTGAATGTTTAAAACTGATTCTCCATAAGTGTGCTCTAGGAAATACTAGTGGAGTAGAACATAAAAATTTGTCAGACACTTTCATGTGTATCTTTCAGGGTCTAGAATACTATGCAGAGTTGCATGTGAGTAGGTGAATATTGCAAGAAAAAATCATTGCATTTTTATTTTGCTTACTGTTAATACAGAATTTCAGAATTCTTTTATACAGATTCTCCCAGTGTTAATTATCTATCTATCTATCTATCTATCTATCTATCTATCTATCTATCTATCTATCTATCTATCTATCTATCTATCTATCATCTAGCTATCTAATCTATCTGTCTAACTGTCTGTCTATCATTTATCTCTTTATGTTGCATATTTAAGTGGGAGCTGAGCTTCAGGTATACATGCATAATGTATATTTAATTTTAACTTTCTTCTAGGTCTTTATATTCACAAAGATATTTGTGTTTGAAAATGGTAACAATGCAAATTGGATAGAATTCACCTTATTAATGAAACATTTTATATTGTTAGAATTTCAAATTCTTTTAATCAAAAGAATATGTACATTCAGGGTAGAAAATGATTTTCTTTTCCTTTCAAATAAACTGAAATGTATTATATGTCCCTTTCTGTATTAATTTTACTTACTTTAACTACCCAAAATTTATATCCCATGTCATTTTTTTAACTATACTGGATTAATTTTGTTTCAAAACAGAGTCATAATTTATCAGTTCTCACCTACTATTTCTTTCCCGTTTCTGTTTCTTTCCAGGAATTGCTTGACTTAGTTTTTAATTAAGTGTTATTGTAATTTGATAAATAAACCTTAAATGAGTATAGTGGAGAATAGCTATATATTTATAATAACTCCAAAACTTCAATCTTTTTTTTGTTTGTTTGTTTAGGCAAAAAATATTAACAAAACCCTTCATGAGTTACAATTCAGAAATCCATTTCTGGACACATCTATAGCTGGCAATAAATGAAGGAAAACATAAACAGATAGGATTACATCAAACTAAAAAGCTTCTGTACAGCAAAAGAAACAACAAGAAAAAAGAATCCCAACTGAGTGGGAAAAATTTTTTGCCCTTCATACAAGTGATAAGGGTCTGATAACAAAGATACTCAAAGAACTCACACAACTTAGCAGAAACAAAGCAAAAAACCGAATTTAAAAATGGGGAGAACTAAAATGACACTTCTCTAAAGAGGAAGTACAAATGGCCAACAGGCATATGAAAAACTTCTCAATGTCACTAGCAATTAGGGAAATACAAATCAAAACCATAGTGAGATACCACACATCCAAAGTCAGCCAACAACAAGTGCTGGCATGGACATGGAGAGAAAGGAACACTTTTACACTGCTGGTGGGAATGTAAACTGTTCCAGACACTATGGAAAGCTGTGTGGAGGACCCTCAAACTAATGGAAATGGAACTATCATTTGACCCAGCAATCACTATCCTGGGTATCTACCCAAAGGAGATCTTGATGTGGGAAAAAGGGACACCTGTGCTCATATGTTTATTGCAGTAGTATTTATAATTACAAGGACCTGAAAACAATCCAAATGCCCCAAGACAGATAACTGGCTGAAAAAGATGTGATATATATACACAATGGAATATTATGCATCAATTAAAAATGACAAATGTGACCATTTTATGATAACATGGATGTACTTAGAAGAAATCATATTGGCATAAACAAATCAGAAGGAAAAAGATGGAAACCAAATGGTTTCACTAATATATGGACAACCAAATGAAAGTATACAACTGGGGGGAAGGGAACCAACTGGAGCAGCCAGAGAGGGGAGGTGGTAGGGGACCCCCAGGTATTATAATGATATGAACTACTGTATATATAAATAAATTATTAATAAAAATATTAACATTGGAAACTACTTCCTAACAAGTGAAATTTCAGCTATCAAAAGTGAATGTCTTTGTCAACTTTCCCATTTCCTTATGCCATTTCAGACTTCTTTTTCCTGTAAAAAGCATGGGGATTTTGGTGTCTTAATCCTGGTTAAGTCCCCATATTAAGAATATAGTATAGTCATTATCTTCCCTTAAAAGTATCTTTTCTTATTTAAGCTGAAGTTCTCTGCTCATTTAGATAACTGGTCTGACAGACAAATGCTGCCAATTTCTTTCTCCCTCTCGTAGAAAGAAACGAAACCCTTGAATGAGACCGTCGGTGTATTTTGATTACCATTTTCCACTGTGGTCCATATCATTAAAATGGCAACCTGACATCATATAATTTCTTTCACTATTTTTAGTACAATAGTACAAATATTCATTCTTTGAAATAATCATCTTCTCCCCATTGTATTTATTTTCTTAATTCCTTTATTTATTATGTGCATTATCTTTTATTGAGGTAACATTAATGTAAGTACCATATAAGAGAAAGAGGTGTGGTTTACACCTCTTCAGATGTGTGTTATCGTATCACATCCACCATCACATGACACCACATGGCACCAACTGTGTTCCCCCACAGTCCACTGGGCCCCTCCATACCTCATCCTTCTCTCTTAGCCTCAATTCTGCAGACAGATTTCTGAGATTCATTTTGGTTTGTTTTTTCTTTGTTTCTTTAGAAGTGAAACTGTCTGATATTTATCTTTCTCCTGACTTTGTTTTGTTTTTGCACATCATACATCTGACATGAGGTCTATATCCAAGATCTACAAAGAACTCACATAACTGAAGAAAGAGAAAATAACCTGATCGAAAATAAGCAGAAACATTAGATACTTCTCCAAAAAAGATACACAGATGGCTAACAGGCACATGCAAAATCATCACTCATCACCAGGAAAACACAAACCACACCTCTGTGTTGTTCTGATACCATCTCACACCTGGGAAAAGCACCCATATCAAAAGGTGCAGAAACAACCAGTTTTGAGGAGAATATGAAGCAAAAGAATCCTTATAAACTGTTGGTGGGAATGTAGACTGATCTAACCCTTACAGGAAACGGTGTGGATGTTTGTCAAAATATTAAAAATAGATTTTTTGACCCAGCAATTCTCTCCTAGATTCTACCAGGAGAGAGTAAAATACTAATAAGGGAGAAATTATTCTTCAATTTGATGGAACATTTCTTTAATAATTCTTCAATGCGCATGGCAATACTGGAGAATTTTGTCGTTATTCAATTTCCTGAATCAATTTACTATGAATGACTTGTGCTTCCACTAGTGATTTTGTAGATTAACTTTCTGACCTCCTAAATCAAAGGTGGAAGTGGAGGGGGATGGATGTACAAGGGGGAATTATTGGAGAAGGGTGATTTCAAATAAATTGAATTCAACTATTAAGATGTCATGTTTCCTGGCAAAGAGTCACTGAGGGATTTTTTTTTTCAGCACCAATTATTCATTCACCTATTTGTTTATTCATGTATAAGTCACAATATACTAGATTGCATGATTCAAATATATTGACTGCTTATTATCGGCCCCTATTAGTTACTAAAAATTAAGTAAGACATCTTTGAACTAAATAAGTTGGCATTTAAAAGTTGCATCTCTTTTATATATATATAGCTAAAACTGTACACCACTCTTAAGGAAATTAATAAAAATAATCTGCCTACTTCCTGAAATTACTAGCAATCAAAATCTGAATGATGATATTCATGTAGAATATGGGATCTTGAAAAGCCAAAATTGGAAATGACAAATTTTAGAAAACGGAAGGAAGTTTTAAAAGTAGATACAGTTCATTTAGAAAATGGGGACATTCTGATTAGCTTGACCCAATAAGTGGAATCAAAAAAAAAAGCATTCTTGGTATTTTAATTTAGAGTTTAGTTTCAGACAAAAATCTTATTTTTGACTTATTCTTAATATCATTTTAAACATAACCCAAACTGCATTTATACCTAAAAAGTTGCCAATACCTTACAATTTTCAACTATTGCATTGGTATTTGATTTAAAACTTTACTCATAATTATTATATTTCTGTTCTCTAATTCATTTATTTGAGATAAGTCTCCCAATATGATCTATGCTTTGCATCTAGAGGAAAATACTCGAATTCATTTTCATCAACAGACTTCTCTTCCATTCTCTTATTCTTTCAAGTTATTACTGAAAAATGTAATTGCTTAATCTACAGAATTTTCCCATGTCCTAGATTTTGCTGATTGCATCTTGTGAAATCATTAATAGATTTCATTGCATTTTCTATAAGTTAGTAACTAGAAGCAGATGTTTGATGAGATTAGCTTTCTAATTCTGTAGCAACAATGCTAGGTCTTGTGACTTCTGTCAGAAAACAAGAAGTGTTTGGTTGTCTCTGTGACATGAGAAGTCAGATATAGCCACTGCTTACTCATATTATCTTATATAACTTTAACAAAATGGTAGTTTTCTAATTCAACCATTCCCAAAACTGTGTGTTTACTCTGAGGTAAAACTTATGTAGAAAAAGAATATTACAAATAGTAAAAGCTAATTTTCCCTTTACTAATCAATTAGCAGGAAAGAGAATTGGTCCCTAAGCATCTCCCAAATGTAATAAACAAGCAATTTCCCTCTAAATATCATTATAAACTCATGGAATTTAGCATATGTGGCAATTTTGTGTCCTTTGTAACTGCTGTGCAGTTTGGTATAAAAAGCAAAAAAAACGGCAGTCATTTCCTTTGTCATTTTGACAAATCCCTGTTGTTGCTGATAGTCTTCTTGTTTGTTGGCAAAACAAGATATTCTAGGCTACTTTAATGAATTTCCTGACTGAAACCTTAAGCTTTTATTTATTTTTTTTTTTAAGAAAGACCTGATTTCCCTTAGAGGGAAGTTTTATTGGATACTACAGTTTGAATACATTATATGTATAATTTTTAGGCTCAGTGTTATTTACTAACACTAATACTAATATTAGTGAATACTAATACTAATATTAGTGAATACTAGTATTATTTTTTGTTTCCGTCTTGTTCCTGGAATACATTTTGCTATGTACTAAGGATGTGGGGACATAAGAGTCGATGAGGAGGCTACAGGGGATGTTATTGAGATGAAACTTCCCATTTTCTGGACAGAGCACTTGAGAGCCAATGTGTGATTTTCTTTGCTCTATTCCATGACTGCGGCTATAAACCCTGTGTCTATTCCATACTGTAAGGTGATGATCACTCCTTCCTTGGCTTGAATAACCATGAAGCCAGAGCCATCCCCATCAAGACACCTGGAGCATCTTGCTGCCAAAGATGTGTCATGTTTCTAGAGGATCTGTGGGGAAAAATGTGGTCTATAGACATGATGAAAATTACTCATCAATTAAAAACGATAAATTTGATGATTTTATGACAACATGGATGGACTTAGAATAAATCATATTAGCAGAAACAAGTCAAAAAGAAAAACACAGAAACCAAATAGTTTCACTAATGTATGGGATATAGGGAAAAAAATAAACAAAAACCTTGAGGGAAAGTCAAAACAAGCTAAGCACCAAACTGAAGCACACAACTTTGGGCATGAGGGGAAAGGGGGGAATGGTTGGGAGGGTGTGTGTGTGTGGGGGGGGTAAATCCCTGGATTACAATGATGTAAAGTTAATAAATAAATAAATTAGAGAAAAAAAAAGAAATGTAAACAAATATTATATAATATGTTTTTAAAAAATAAAGCAAACAAAATGACATGGTGTGGAGCCTGATCAAATTTTAAAGGGAACCTTTAGTGAAAGTTTCTAATGACTCAGAACAAGTTCACGCCATGTATGGGAAGGGTATAGACCTTTACAAAAGCATCTTTTGAGCAAGCCACTAACCCTGTTAGATACTGGACATTTAATTCTGGGGCATTATCAACCTTGTAGCCAGAACTATCTGATAAGAGTTGATACTTTTCAAAGCATAGATGAGTTTGGGTGACACAGAGATTCTATCTGTTGGTAATTTCCGGACAGAAATTAATGCAGGTATCTAGAAGTGGGAATATGTCAGTCACCCCTTCTTTTCATTCTGGAAGAAGAAATTAATGTATAATGTAGTATTTGAAACATTAGTGAAAGTTATGAGAAAACTAGGTCTTTTGGAATGTGAGCTATTTGAAGACAATGAACATTATTGGGAGCAACATATAGGAAGAAAACATAACTGGGCTTAAATCCATTATTTACAATGCCAAATTTTATTTTTATTCTGCAAAATTTCCCACTAAAACAGAAAAATAATTCTGAATGATTTTAAAATAAATTTCAGGACCGGATGTGGTGGTGTGTGCCTTTAATCCCAGCCTAAGAAGGGAGGCCAAGAGTAGGAATCACTTGAGTCTGCAGGTGCAAGATCTGCCCGAGTCAATATAGTGAAACCTGGTCTCAAAAAATAGCTGGGTGTGGTGGTGCTCACCTGTAATCCCAGCTACCTGGAAGGTTGAGACTGGTGATCACTTGAATCCGTGATACCCCAGGCAACTGAGTCTGCAGTTCCCTGAGCAACATAGCAAGACCTAGTCTCAAGTAAACAAACAAGCAAACAAACAAATAAATAAACAGACAAGCAAACAAATAATTAATAAATAATAAAGGACTTTCAATTTTTTACCCAGGAAAATCTAAACAAGATGTGATTACGCTTTTTGATTCAAGAAAGGTAGAAAATGATATAAACCCCTCACAGAATAGTTTAGGACCAGGAAGTGTGCTTAAGATGAGTTTGCTCTCCTTTTCTTTTAGAGAAGTTCCAGCATGTAAGAATATATATATATTTATGAAACAAACAAAAAGCCAGTGACTCATTATGATAGTTTTCTTCAGACTCCAGCATCAGCAGTTAACTTTTCCTATTTGTTATGAACTATGAAGACATTGGTGATGTTGAAATAGCTTAAGAAGGCCCCAGATTTGCATGAATAAATGATACACATATTATGTGTCTATATAACATGTTATATGATATAAGATCTTGTCTGTTATGTCATATAATCTGCAAAACAAGTGTTTTTATGATCCATGAGCTATCGACTGCTACAGTTTCAAGGTGTACAATTACAGGTCAGTTCTTTTCATTGACTGTCTTGGGAGTGAATACTGGAAGTTTGTGCGCACATAAAACCTTATTTTGCATTGTCAAGTAGAATCTTCAGAGCTCTCAATGAGCATAAGCACTTGCCTGAATGTGCTATGGAAACAGAAGTCTACGGATCAACAAACATAAAACTGCAAGATGTATTGGTAATTAAACCATATTGTGTGATGATCCCATATGTCTGTTGTGAATACTTAGCACATTGGGCTCTGTTTAATTAATTTATTCTCTTTATTCAAAAAGAAGACAATCAAATGAAAGTGGTAAATCGACCATTAAAAAACAAAAATAGAAAAGATGTCTTTGTTATCATTTTAATTTAATTAGATCACATCATTAATTTGAATGTCTAAAAGAAGAAACTGCCAATGAAAATGTGCACTAATCTTCCATAAAACAGGCTCTTTATTCCTTCATTGATTTGTTCTTGAAGAAATGACATTGGATTTAATGAACTCTGCCATGGAGTTAGAAAACAGAAACTTGCAAGACTACCTAGCACTATGCTCAGTCTGAATGTTTTCTAGAATGTTTATTTTCTGTTCCTTCACAGTTAGACTATGTGAAGACTATGTGTTTTAGACTATGACACAGTTAACTCAAAGTCTCTATTTTAAATGATATTTTTTAGTGAGAAGATGACTTCTCAATTATATCTGTCCCAATATAATCAAATATTTTCGTAATAAAGTTTCACTAGAAAACTGCCATACTCCTTTCCTTACAGGCTATGGCTGTTGTCATACTACTGAACATCATCTTGATTAGTTCTGACTTATACCTTATCACCCACATAGCCTAAAATGTTTAATTTACACCTGCCTTTTACAGAGCTTACTGACATCAGATAAAATATAATAAGCAATGCAATTTATTGTCAGTTCTATATACATGATTGCCTTGCATTTTAAGCTAGCAAGTGTAACTGCTTTAGAATTCTTTATCCTCCTGGTCAGTATGGACACATTCCTGGTTTTCATTTAAAGTCTCTGAATAAAATAACAAAGAACCTATTTATTATTTATTTATTATTGGGTCAGTAGACACTCAAGAGAAATTCTAATAATAGCCATGATTACTCTTCTCCTGATGCCAAGTTGAGACCTGCTCTCTTGGCTCCTGAGAAATGTCCAGAGGACTTCAAAGGAGGCTCTTGCTGTGATATTGAGTCAATGCACAAAGTAACCTTCAAATGAGATTAACACAGATTGCTTTCATTTCATAAATTGAAGTAAAAAT
The DNA here is from genome assembly GCA_004024945.1 of Uropsilus gracilis. Classification (NCBI taxonomy): domain Eukaryota; kingdom Metazoa; phylum Chordata; class Mammalia; order Eulipotyphla; family Talpidae; genus Uropsilus; species Uropsilus gracilis. The sequence goes on from PVHY01001700.1 coordinate 109,207, forward strand.
TTGACCTATTAAAATAATTTGAAATACTCATACTTCTATCTATGGACAATTTAATTCATAGACATGATAAATAATCTAATATACAAATACAAATTAATAATGATAGATGATGAAATTATTTTTAATTAACAAAGCATTTTTCCTAGTAAAGTGTCATTTACACTTTTAGACTATGACAACATACTAGAAATATGATTTGAAGCAACTGTGTCTGAGTGTTCTTTCAGCCCTTTTGGCACCAAGCATCAACTAAATCCCTTGCTTGAGTATAAATTTTTTTAAACATTCAGTTGGGTGTTGTGAGTTGGAAAGCCCTAAGAGAATCTGCATGGTCAGAGAGGGCTGTTTGAAAGAACATCATGGTGTGGGGCCCTTTTAAGATGGGGTACAGAGATTTTAATTTAATTCCAGGAAAGTCAGAACGGGGTAGGCCAACCAGTTCTTTGGGTGGGTCATTATATCCAGGAATTTAGTTAGTATGGATGAGGTCAGGATTCTGGGAGGTCTGTCCATAGAGGAAAAGAAAGCCAACAAGTAGGTTGAACAGTCATGCTCTAGATCCCTGGGTGGCACATGGAAAGAAAGAACAAAATTACATCCTTTGATGTTGGTTTCCCAGCCCATCACATGGATGGAGTCTCATTGCAGGAATCCAGCTCACAGAGAGAGCAGGGTCATTGGTCGAGTGGCCATTATTTGAATGGCTAAGGGGATATGAAGGCCTTGGACCGAAAGAAATGAGAATATAGCAATGACTGTCCCCAGGCAAAGACACCTTGAGATGGAAAAACAAGGGTATTTAAAGGAAACTTTGCCTGTTTCTAGATTCTAGAAGTGGGATGGTATGAAAATCCCTTCTTTGGAGGGTGAAAGAAGATGCTTCTGTGAGACAGGACTTCCAGTTTTGGCTGACTAGGCTTCAGAGATGGCCAGAAGGGAAACAGGGCAGGATCTGAGAAGTCACTGGAGTTGCCTTTTGGGTCATGAAACACATTTGAATTACACAATCATCCACTCGGGAATGGGAGAGGTAGTAGGGAGGGTTATCTGACAACTGCAAAATGTAATTACTAAACTAAGAAGAAGAAGCCAATAGGTTCTATCATAAGTCTTTTTTTTTAATTCTAAAGTCAGAATCAGATATCATGAAATCTCCATAAACAGCTTTAATGTGGGTATCTGATGTACAAGTTCTATGTTTTAGATTTTAGCTGTTAACTGTATTTGTTCACATCACATCCTGAGTTCAGGTCTTCTAAACCCAGCATATTCATGCTCATTTTACCCAGAAAAGAACACTATAACCTGGATTCTTTTTTTTCTAATTTATTTATATATATTTCACATCATTTCAGTCCCTGGGGGTCAATTTTAAACTTTTAAAAATATTTTGTCTTTGAGTACTTGATTATATTTTTTTACATAGAGAATCATGTTTTCCATATGCAAAGACTGTTTAATGTGTTCTTTCTCTGTGATGCACTCTACTTCCAATTAACGTGCGTCAGCAACTCAGCAGGAAAGGTTCAAATCCCTTACACATGAAAAATGATGATCATGATCTTTTTCACACTGTTGTTCTGCTGTTCCAAAATCTATCTGGCTACCTCTGCCTTGAGTAGAGCCCTCTTACACATTCAGTGTTCCAAGGATATTTGACTATTGAATTATGATGACAGGCAAAACCTGTTAGTAAATATTAGATTAACTTGTGTCATAATGGAAAATGACAAAAGAATACCATGAACTCCAGTTTTCAATTCTGAAATGGATATGTAAGTTTCTGAACATTTACATGATTTAACTAACATAGTTACTCTTAATTATTTTCTAGAGGGTTGAAATTAAATTACATATGCTTTTACATGCCAAATTAACAGGGATGTATGACAAACTTGTAAATGCATGCTTCAAATTTAAGGGAAATTTAGGGAACATAATTTTATCCCTTCTCAATTTAACTCAGAAAGGCACATTTCATTTAAATAATAGAGAAACATATGCTTGCTTTGTTTTAGGCTTCGGTCTAGTTTGTCATGCAGATGCTAAATCTTTTCCTTCAACTGTGCATAAAACCATAAAGATGTTTGTTTTTGAAAATAAAGAGCTGCATGTGATGAACAGCAGGGAAAATAGAGATAATGTGGAATTTAACTTAATAACAAAGTAAGTGGGCATGTCAAGAGAAAATTCAAAAGGTGGTAGGCTAAAAGGAGGTATAAGAAACCTAGTCAGATTCCATGGCTTTTCCATGTAGTACAGACATCAAAAATCCCCTTTTTTTTAAGGACTAAATAAGAAAAGAAATCGAGAATAGTGAGATAGAGTGAAAATAGAGTAAGAATAGTGAGATAAAAATACCATGTGAGAGAACCATTCACTTTGGGTTTGACCATAGCACTTTTACTGCTAAAGTCCTCATACGTCTAAACTAAATTTGACCAAGAAATCTAGATTTTATTAGGCTTTGGTAATTTTAGTTTGCTAATTCTAATTTATCACTGTCATTGTGTATTGGCACTAATTCAATGCTAAAGGGATTGACAACACATCCGTAGCTTATTTGTATTTTACAATCTGTCCTTTGTAATTAACTGGTAATTCCTGAGGTGATTTCAGATGGTATATTAGTGAACATTTAAAAATTATGTTGGTATTAAAGTGAATTTGAAAATGTAGCTGTTATATAAAAGCTTTGATTTAGGTAGCTGGCTGGAGTTTTTGCTGCTGTTGTCATTTCCCAAAAATGATGAGTTGAAAGTGTGAGACTGCATCTAACATATAATGTGAAATAGACAGTTAAACTTGTGCTAGATGGATTCAACAACATGTGTGAATGGAATGCGAAATTAAGGGATGCTTTGAAGCCCTGAAATATAATTCCAGTGAGACTAGACATTTTCAGGACTTGAAATGCTCCCACTCATCACAGAGGTACTTCCCTCCTGGTTAAAGTATTTTTGAAGGAAAAATAGAATGAAAAAGGCGGATGGGAAGCATAGACTCAGCAACAAAGAAGCTTGGCTAGTTGTAATAACTGTATCAGCAGGATCATAGAAAAATCAAGAGTCTACTTTGGAACAATGCACTGTAATAAAAGCTGTGATATTGGAGATCCTGCAGATTGTTTTTCTTCATAATATGCAAGACTTCCATCTATTACCAGGGGACATTTTTTATAAAAATGTTTGGTAGGAGAGTCTAAAGCAGCTACTAAAACATTAAGATTAATACTCTTGAAGAAAATAGTCTGTGTCAACTTCTAAAGAGGACAACCCCCCCCTCAAATGGCAGACAGCTCTCCTGAGGGAGGGAGGCAGCTGCTGAAAATGTAACCCCAACAGGAAATTCCAGATTCTAGTCAATGGAGAGGTGCTTTTGTTGAGTATGAAATAAAGCTATAGCTCACTTCAGTTCCTCACCCTCTGTTTCTCGTTTGTAAAATATCCTAGAGTAGATGAGAAGATGAAAGCAAATAATGTTACATGGCGAACACTCAATAATAATATTATGATATTTTGCCCTGAGAAGCTGGTCATGTTTTCTTGTGAGAACAGTGATTGCGAAATTAAAGGAACCATATTACTTGGATGGGCATGTGGGGAATGTGGGCAGTCTTAAGTATAGACCTGAAATCACTCATAGGGAAAACATTCTTTCCACTGTGGAGCTTTGGCAGTAACGGCTGCTGGGGTGGTAGCAGCAGCAGCAGCTGTGGTAATAACCAAGTTGTGGAGGCAACAAGATTTTTAAGTTAGTGAGGAGTTGACAACAGTGTGAGGGAAGGACCAATGTGAGTATCCAGAAAGTATCTGCCTAGTTTTCCTCCCTGACACAGGAGTGTCTTGGTAGCAAAGTAGCATGGTAGGAAGATGGTGAATTCTGAATTTGACCATGAGGTATGTGCACGTGGACAATTTAGTCTCTCAAAATCTATTTTCTCATCTAAGTACGGTTGGTATTGATGTGGTATTTGATGCCTATCTCAGAGCCTGAATGAGTGGATTAAATAAGAAATCCAGGTAAAATGCCCGGGTATGGGTATATTCTGTCAGTAAATACTAAATCCCAAGGAAAAAGACTATAGGCGGACAAATTGAAATAAAGTGCAGTTTTCCACAAACTGTAGTATGAGAAAAGAAGAATGGATTTTTGTAATGGAGTGTCACTTTCCTGGATCTTGACACCATCCACACAGAGAATCCATAGTCAAATATCAAATATGAGTGCTGTAACTATCTCATACTGATGCTATAGACTTTATACTGCACCAGTGGGTTTTGGCATTTACTGGGAAAGTCAAAACAGCAGGGATTCTTTTCCATATTTAAGATGATGAAGGTTTCATTTTCAGAGTATTTGTTAAAACATTGGTGACATTGATCTCTGCACATGCTTTTGAAGTAAAAATGAGTGTGTTTTTCTACTCAACATTTAATATAATATAAATTGTCCTTTATTTATATTGTGACAAGCCAATATCTTTGAAAATATCTGTCCTACTCTATTCCATAAAATTATACTTAGGAATGGGAAAATACCAAGGTAAGCTGAGTATCAGTGTCTCTCAAGTGTCATAGTGATGCTGGCCAATGAGAAACACTGAAACTGAGAATAATATCTAAATAACCTGCTAATTGCTGTCTTAGTTATTGACCTGGCATGCACTTGCAAGACCACTGAGGTATAAGGGAACAACAATAATATGATTAATTTAACAAATAGTGGAAAACAAAGAGTCACTGAGATCACAAGTAGCTAGTTATCTTACCCCAGTCATTATCCAGTGTTTTAAAGTCCTAAACGAAAATCATCCAAGATGGTGTCTCCCAACTACTCAAGAAGACGTATTCTAAACAAAAGACAGGATGATATCTTTAAGAGTTTTGCCTCTTTCCATCTCTCGGAGACCTATGAATGCAGTCTGGAAGATGAATTTAGGAGGAGTGAAATAGCTGGTTCCTGGAGTGACTGCTCTCCAGAACTCTAGGAGCTGCTTTCGGCAATTGCTTATATTAGAGTGTTCATTCCTATCTATTATTTCTTAACCCTGAGGCAGATCTCATCCAGTGCTATTTGTCCTCACTTGCACTGCTGACCAGGGGCACCACCCATAAAAGAAGTTGGCATCAGTCTTGCCTTCAGCCTTTGGTTACATTAGTTCCATGCTATGTGCCCCTCAGGGATGCTCACTGGAAAAGTTCTGGGCACGTTAAGGAATTCACTCTTGGGTAGGATACCAAAATGGCTGCCTGTTTGCAAGAAGCAAAAACTTGACTGAGAGTATTTCTTTACTAGTGTCCTTGTGGAGTAAAGAAATGACACTAAAATGTTTCAACATCAGGCTTATATATATAGTGATTTGACCCTTTCTGTTTTGGTTCAAGATCTAGAGTATTTAGTCAAGGATTTCCAACACAAAGGTGAATTCTTGGCTATGAATGATAAATTTGCTCTCAAGAATGCAAAGACTCACAGATAAGGAGTAGTAAGTCAACCAAAGGAGAGCCGTGGGCTAAATGCATCAATAGATTAATTTTGACTACCACTGTTTCTGTTCATGTGAGCAAAGAAAATAGTCATGGAAACTGTAGGTATATTTTGTTTGGATCTGGCAATTTTGCTGCTCCTTAAACTCATTTTGGATAAATATGTATTTAAATAGTATCTTTAAATATTGAGGGACATAGCATGGGATTACTTCCCACTGCTGATTGCTCTTCATTCACTCATGACAGATTATATGAAATGTAATAACTAGGTAAAATATCCCAAAGTACATTCATCAGTCATCAGTTTTCTCCAAAGAAAGGCATTCATGACATAAAGAGAGAGAGATACACACACAGAAAGAGAGAGAGATTAATTACAAAAAATACCCCCTTGAATAATCCTGAAAAGGGAGAGAAGAATACTAACTGGAAAAATGTCAATGAACTTCACTCAGGTTCTGTAGGTGTGTAGAACAGAGCAGAGTTGGCTTGTGTTCAAATCAGACTCTACTATTTGCTAATAGGATGTTGGTTCGTTTAATAGCATCTTGTAGCTCAGAGTCTTCACCTTCCCAAAAGCAGTAATAATAATAGAACTTATCTCATTGCTTGGAAAGATTAAATCGATTACTAAAAGGAAAGTACTTAAAACACTACATGGCATCTGATGACCTCTAAGTAAAAGTTATTTGTCATTATTATGCAAAAAATGTATGCAAGTTAAGCATTTGTTTTTATATTTCCCATCTATATTCCCCCATGATCTTGCTTTGTGAGACAATAATTCTAAGATTACAGTATTGACTATCATCTCTTTCCCATCTTGTGTATATTTGTAAAAATGCATATTAGTCTTGGCTGTCAGCCATAGCATCTGACTGCAATGGTTAAGGAAACATGATATTATTTTGAGAAGATGGATTTTTTTTTTACATTTTTATAAATAAGACATATAATAACTAGTGACTTCTGAATCAAATTATGGACGTTCACATGTCTGGAATAAAAATAGCCAAATATCTTTAAATATCGACATTTCTGAGGTAATCCTTTTAACTGTGTCCTTCACCTAAAGTAACAAAATGGAATGTTGAGACTAATTTAATTTTGATAGCCTGAATTGCTGTGCTGTTTTAAATGTAGTTAAATCATAACTTGTTAAGGACATCTGTGGTGTAATGGAAAGTTGATTGGATTTGAAATTACAATAATGCTTCCAAATTGTCGTCTGTAGGAACCAGATCCTGCAAGATGTTTACAAGTGTTCTGTGCAAAGAAACTTGCTTTGCCAAGTAAGTAGGAAAATGCTGAATTAGCAGATCTGAATTCAGAATCCAGCTCTGCCTTTTACAGCGATGTAAGTTTGAAGAAATTAAGTTTTCTGAATTCCATTCATAAGAAACCAAAAAGTCTGTCTCTAAGATTTATTTTTAATGAAACAAATAATAAAGTTTAAAAAAGTGTATCTTTGATTTAAATTGACAGACTGAACTTGGCAGTTTGCAATGAAATGAGTCAATCACTAGGCATTCTTCTCATGTATCTGGCACTTACATATAGAAAGAAAATCCATTGGAAATAGAAAAAATCTTTGTTTTCTAGGAAGAGTTCTATCTGCAATTTCTGATTTAGCTACAAATAGAGATATTGATATTATTACTCAAGTTTTGAAATGAATGATTGTTGCAAGGTCATATTTTCTATTTGCCTTTTTTTCTGTATGTTTTAAAAATAGGTAAGTAAATTAAAATATCAAAATATGATTTTAATAAGAAGCAGAAAAATAATCTCAAATTTACCATGTTAAATCTGTGACAAACTCAATGCAATTACAGAAACAGGTTAGTGCTTATGATTTCACACTTTGCAAGCCTTTAAAAAATGGTGGCTGAATAGTTACTATATCTAAAAAGAAAAACAAAACAAAACAAAAACCAGACACCAACATGTATTGGAGAGGAAATGAAAGAATTTTAAATTTGACTCATGTATGGTACTGTAAGAACATGGCTGCTTTGGAAAATAATTTGGGATTGTTACCAAAACTGATCATTGGTGTGATGACACACAATTCCAGAAACATGGAACACCAAAAGACACACACTAGAATTTCAATGTCAGCAGTACTTTATGTGGCCCCACATAGAAACCATCCAAATGACCATGAGCAGCAGGATGAACAAGTGCACAGAAACCTATTCACAGCCATGGAACACTATGAATCAAGAGAATAAACAAGCTAGAAATTAGGCAAAAATGCAAATGCAGCTCACAAAAACCAACAAAAAAAAACTGTGTGATAGAATCCTGACATCAAAGCATGGTTTATTGCTGTTAATCTGGTAAAAGCTAACTATGCTGGAATTTAAAGGGGTGATCATGTTTTAAAAATGTATTTTATTATTTTTGGATTTCAATGCATGTTTGTTGATCTCCTTGGAAATGTCCCTGAGGCCCCCCCATCTCCCCTCCCCCACTCCCCCTTCCCCCACCCCAGTTGCTCCACATCCTTTCTTACTGCTTTGTCTTATTGTTTGACTGAGTTTGACTCTTGGAGCTCTTTCTTTTCTGGAGCAAAATGTCATTTTCCTGGGTGAAGATCTGCTTTCTTGGGACATGGTAGACTGTACTGCTTAAATTTTCAGTCCAAATTTTGCACCCAGTAGCCAGTCCAGGTCTGTTCAGCATGAATCAGTGCCTCCTCCTTCTGGCTGACTGTCACCTCCATCCCCTCTTCTGTTCCATTCTGCTGCATCATCACCTTGTAGTTCAAGCCTTTGACTTAGGAAAACTGCCTCCCAGGGTCTGCAGTAGGAAAGTTCCTTGATGGGGTTAGTCATCATCAGATGGTTGGTCTGACTGATTTCCTCAGCTTTTGTTTGCAGCTCTAGTAAGGGGCCGCTGTCATAATTCAGTGGACTTCCCCCCCTGTGGAAAAGAGGTGCAGCTTGCCCTTACTGAAGGTGTCTCTGATGTGGGATTTGGCTCCCAGACCTATGTGAAGTTGTAGGTCTACTTCTGTATTAGATAGTCTCTGTAACAGGTCTTGCAGTCCTGTGTTTGGGGTTCTCTCTATGTTCTTTCTGGATCCTTTCCATGGGATGTGTGTGCGTCCAGGGCCTTTATTCTCACCCCTCACCTCTTCTACCTCTGCAGTTGACTTAGGGACCATAAGTGTGTTTCTTATTCTTGATAAGGGATGCCTGGAGTAGAAGCATATCAGAGGGGCTCAGTAGCCAACCCCTGTACCCCATCTACACTCTGGCAGGGTCCAAGTTGGCAGAGGCACTGGCTAGACTCAGTCCTTCCCAGCCCAGTCCCAAGGTCCCTTCAACCTGCCAGGGAAAAGGTCAAAGGTAGCTGGTGTGGGTTGGGCGGTGACGACACCCTGAAGTAGAGTGGTCCTGGTAGGGCCTAGTTGGGCCTACATGGCACCAACATATGGTCCGACCCAGTCCTTCTTTGTCCAGTCCCAGGAGTGATTATCTTGGAGAGGCGATAACTTCAGTGGAATCCATCAGCTCAACCCATCCAGGACTAGGATATAATCAATGTTTTGATTGGTGTTGGTTACATGGCGCTGATCAGTTATAAAAATGCACTGGCTTATCCTCCGGCTATCTGTAACATGTCATGACTTTGCACTTCAGTAAAAACATAAACAAGACATTTAAAAATTTGATTTATAATTCTGAAGATTAAAAAATATTCTAGAACCCAGATGGATTGTTCAATTTCAGAACTGGGGATTATCTCCGAGTGCCCTCTGAAATACACAGTGACTGGTACCTGCTTTTTATAAGATGCCATTTTACGCATTTTAGGCATTAAAGTTAGACTGCTGTGCCATGTTTTCTGTTTTGTTACTGGTTTATGAACCTCTTCTAGTTTTTAACTGCTTCAGTCACACATCAAACACCAACTAGGAAGAGTTTTGAGAACAGGGTGTGTAACAGGCCATGCTAAAGTACTTGCTCTGTGACATCATCAAAGCAATCCCATTTGTAGTCACTGTAAAAGTCAAAGAAAGAATAAATACAGAAAGTTTCATGCTATCAAATACTGTTGAATCAAATCCAGGGAGTTTAAATATATAAATAATTTACCATAGAATCTTTGCAAAATGGTACTAACAAGAGACTTTAGTAGGAAAGGAACTGAAATGAGTTTTATAGCAACTTTCTAGTGAAATCCCAAGAATTTAGCAATTAATATAATTATCCTACAGAATGAAAGTGGTTTGCAAATGAGTATCAGTTTTCTGTTTTAATAAAGTTATGTTGATGAAAGCTGTAAAAAAAAAAACATTTAGTTTCCTAGATCCCCAGCCAGGAAATTTAATTTCAAAACTATGATTATACTTAGGTATTATCTGAGATATATCATCCTGTTCCTCAGTCTCTTCTAAAACATTTGTGCTAGTACACTATTTTTAGTCCTTGCCTATTTTCATATCTCACGGCTCATTTAAATAATATAGACTCAGAACACAAAAACCGGAAGGGTATGTATCACTGTGAATCATTACTTTCAATATCCCCATAAAATTTCAAGCATGGAACTGGAGAAATGAACAAAATACTGACTTCATTTCAAAGATTATTTTTATAATTTATCAATCTTTTAGGGAAATTGGGAGGAAAAGAAAACATCTTTTTCAGTAGTGGCACATGTGAACCAAATACATTAAAATACTGTTAATGCTTAAAGTATCTAAATTAAAGTCTAAAATATTGTTAAATAAAAAAAAGATGACTGCATGAAGAAAAATAAATTTATAGCAGCATCTTTATCCTTATAATATGCAACATTGAACTGTTTCTATTTTATATATTAGACTATACAATTATTAATTATTAAGACAGGGACTTACAGGTTTAGTTCATGAAAAGACTTTTTTTTAAAAAAAATAGTAAATGCTTTAAATTTTTCTTAAACATATGATGGTGTTACAGCAAATCCTCATTTATTTTTAAAATAATGATTTTGATCAATAAAACACATGGAAAAGTACAAACAAATATTTTTAAGAATGTAACAAAAAATTTATTCACAGTATGATTTGTGTGAGAAATCATTGCCTAAGCTGTCAGTCGGTAAACAGTCCATGTTCAATTGGAACACTCTTGATAATAGCTAATTGTTGTTATTAAATTATAAATTGAATAGTACATCACCCTAGTTTCTTTGGATGGCATTTCTCATTACAGTGATTTTTTTGTTTGTTTGTTTCTGGTGAAGCTGCTGCTAAATTACTAAACAAATTCAAAACCCAAACCCTAAATCTGTTACAACCAATATAAGATTGGTTAGCAAATCATTTTCATTGTTCAGCACTGCAGAATCCTACTTACCTCAAATTATAAGACTCATCATTTGTTCCTATAATGATTTATGATAAATATATAGATGAGTTTTAAAAAAAATTGCTCAGTGATTCATAGTCAAGGAGATGTTTAATCACACAAATAGTTTTTCTCACTAGATAAATCACAGAATTATGAACTTGACTATTAACCAAGTTGACTAGAAAAAAATGTAGAATAAGAAATGTTTATTTCCTATATAACTCTAATATTTTAGCACCTGTTTTATTGCATGCTTTAGAGGCTTTGATTATAAGAGTCTGAAATATTTCCTCAAATCAAAACTTTTAGATAATCTGATATTTTCATAGATATGTATTTAATATCTGAGTTTTATGATTACTAATGATTATGCAATTATAGAAGATTTATGAAAATAGTATAGTTTTTAAAATTGTTTGAAAAATAAGTTAGGTTGGTAAGTTGCTTATTAAATATTTTGAAATTGTAAAACTTGATTCAGAAGATCAAATTTTTGATATTAAATACTCATGCCAACACGATTTTGTTCATTTGAGAATTTTTGAGAAAATATACACATGAGTTTGGAAAGATAGGATAATTTCTTGTCTTCATATTATTTTAACAAATCCAGAGTTTATGAATAATTAGTTATAGATGTCTTTTACCTCAGTGTTATAGTAACAATATTATGATGCTTATTATAAAAGCATGTAGGAAAACTGGCATTTAGCATCAAATGAGTTGAATACTCAAAGAAAGCTTTAGTATATCAAAATTTGTATTTGGCTTCATTCCCTGAAGCCATTTTTTCTATTATGTATTGCTAACACACGACTGAACAGGTGTAAAGATTTTTCCAGATTTTCTCGATGACAAGTTATGCTCAATGTTTGGAGATAAAGACATTTAGTCTTAGGCTAACTTCTTGAGATCATCTATCCAGTTAGTCATCTGATGCAAGGTCTTTATCAGTCAGCTGTTTCCCTGCAAATGCAAGTTGTGTGTCCTATATGCACAAAACCAAGCTTGAATTTCAGATCTGGATTTTTGGTTGCCTCTGTTATTTTAGTAAAGCACATAACCTCAATACTCTTCACTTTCAGGGATATAAAATGGAAATAATAACATTTACCAGGCTATTTACAGAGAGATAAAAGGCATCCTTAATAGAAAACATCAATCAATCATATGCCAGTTGTAACTTGAGGTTTTTAAATCACTGCAAGTTTTCTTTTTAAAAAGTGCTTTACTGTGCGCAATCTTTTTTGTTCAGATGAGACTTCATCCTCTACTGTTCTTAGAAATAAGTTTAATCCACTGAAACATATCAGTTTATTTGTAGTTCACTGGAAAATGTTGCAATCCTATACTGCATATGATATTTAAAAAGTCAATTGTATCTTGTCAAAAAAGAGCAGGACATTGATGAAATAACGTTTGTATAGTTCGAGTTCCTATGGAAGACAACTGTCCTCTCCCTCCGTGTTAGTCTGAGGTTTTGGAAAATCTACTTTATCATCTTGGGTCTCAGATTTTTCAGAGGTAAAGGAGACTCATGATGATCCTTCCTGGATTTATGTCCAATTATATACACTTTTAAAGCTCCATTAAAAATTGCAACCATTCTCTTTTATGAGTTTCCTTCAGGAATATGGAAACTTGATATTCAATATTGGAATTTCCATAATTATAGCACTAGGAGCTATTTATAAAAGCAGAAAAATGGTAATCAAACTGAAGAGCAAGCTTTTATTTGAATGAGAAAACAGACTTCCTAAAGACCATTATGGTTAACACTACTACCTATTAATTCTGTAGCATGTTTTACCCTCCTTTCTATCCTTCCCAAAATAATTTTCTTTCTTTCTTTCGGGGATCTGACCTGGTGCCTAAATGTCTACACGTCAGGGAATCCTAACCTTGCCAATAATCTTAGAATATTCATTTAAATGATGGTAAATCTGTATATGTACACTGGGATTGACTTAGAGAAGTCATTGAGACATAAATTTGCCAATGAGAATAGAAAAACAAGTTTGTTGTTTCAGTAAAGTATTCTTCTTTTAAAGAAGTATTCTTTGATAAGTAAAGTTTTCTTCCTTCCTCAAAGGAACTGAGAAAGGAAATTCACAGAGAATGACCACATAAAGATTTGGAAGTTGGGATGGAGGTAGCCATCTCCTCACCATCAGTATATGTGTCGGATAGGGTCCAACAAGGAGTGAGAAACCACAGCAGTTATTTTAAGACAGATGAAAAGTTGTTAACTTAAAATAAACTTCCTTAAAATAACTGCAATATAAAAAATTATTAATCATGCATTGGACAAATAGAAAAGCTAAAAAAAAGCTTGTTATTATGAGTGTGATAAGTAGGTAGCTGTCATTCATACATCTAAAGAAACAGAAGAGTGTGGATTTATCGAAATTTTGACTTTAAAGGAAAGGGGCTTGACAGTTATGAATTCAGCTTCTGAGAAGGGAACAAGAATTACCTGTTTCTGGGAATGGAAACAACCCAAATGCCCCCAAACAGACAAATGGATCAGAAAGCTATGGTATATGTACACAGTGGATTATTATTCATCAATCAAAAAAGACAAACTATGTCATCTGCAACAACATGGATGGAGCTAGAAGGAATCATGTTAGTGGAAATAAGCCAGAAAGAAAAAGAGAAATATTGGATGGTCTCTCTTATATGAGGGACAACAAACAAACAGATAAGAAAAATTTACAGCTAACTGCCCCAGAACTAAACATAGAACAAGAGAGGGGGGGTAAAATCGGGAGAGGGATGGATACAAGAGATCACGACAATGGATCATGGGTGACAAGGTGGTGGGAGAGTCTTGGGGTAGACAACGATGTGTGTGTGTATGTGTGTATATATATATATATGTATATACATATATATGTATATATAATTTATATATATATGAAATAAAACAAATATAAATAAATAAATAGAATTACCTGGTTCTATTGTCACAAAAGTCCTTCTGTGACCACTGGAGAACCCTAATATTACAATCATCTGTTCATATGGGATGATCAGTGACAGCCTCTGGGAAGACTTCCAGCAATGATTCACCTGACTGGAAACTCAAGAAAATGCAAGAACTCAAGAAAAGTGTTGGTTTCTGTTCCACCACTACCTCTCTGTCTCTCTTTTGCGCTCCGGGGTGGTCCAGTTTAAGGAGGCATCACATGCCAAGGAGATGTGATTTGCAGTGTCCCAGTCCCAGCATCACATGCCCTACAAAGGTATGACTTTGAAATGGAAAGAGAATTGCTTAATGATCAGCATAGAGTACACAACTGAGGACAAAATCATCATTAAAAGGATAGATTGGGAAATGACATTGAACTCCTGCAGTAAGCAGCTCTGAAGAACCTTGGTGTCACGGCCTAGGTGTCTATGACAACCTCCTTATGGTCAAGTCCTTTGAGTTAGGTGTGTCCTACATGGTGCTTTTAAGTATTCACATTGGCAAACATGCAGTTTATGTGTCAAAGGGGCAAAGAATACAAGGATTTATGTTCAACGGTAGACAGTATTTTGTTGATACCAAAGTTAGAACTATCATTTTAATGAGAGGAAAAAAAAAACTGTGCCAATGTGGAGCTGGGAGTAATAATGTTAAGTGGAGTAAGTCAGGAGGAGAAAGATAAGTAAGGATGGTGTCACTCATATGTGAAATCTAGAGAATCCAAGTTAAGGGTCTGTTGTAGAAAAGCTGAAAAGATAACTCTTGAAAGCTAACTAGGAAACTGAAGTATCCAGAAGAAGGAGGGTTGTAGGAGGACAAAGAGGGAAGGGAATACAGAGGACTGTAGTGGAGGGCTGAGATGAGTTGGTGGTGAGCACACTGTGGTAGCAATACCCGTAGGAGGGATGCTAATATGAACTCAATGACAAACACAAGAATTTTTTAAATAGGAAACTATTTTCAAAGACTACTTGCTTCAGAATTTGATTCATAGTGTTGATATTGGATAACGTTCCAACTTTCCAGATAACCTTTGTGTACACAGGTGCGCTCACATACACACACACAACAAAACGAGATGGGCCTACATAAATTTAAATAAAGGTTGATAGAGTTATACATATGAATGATAGAATTATCAGTGGTTGTTTCTATTTTCTCTGCAGTTTTTTAAATTTCTTTCTTCCCCTTCAGCAAATATAAGTTCTTTCTTTGTGATTACAAAAATATTTTAAAAGTGCTTCTTGCTTTAGGTCTTTAACAATATATTCTCATATAGGTTATCCCTTATATATTAAAAAATTGTAAGTCTAGAAACCTTAAACTCCCTTCTGTATATTTTATCTCCCGCATATAATACCATATTTATATTTTAATATTTATTTATATATTTTATATGTTTATATCTATTGCTTATTTTTTTTGTTAAAACATACATTCATAAAAGTCAGGATTATGTCCTATACTATGCATTGATATGTCCCTAACATCTACCATATCCTTGCACATAGTGAAAGTTCAACAAATATTGGTTGAAAAGGAATAAACTTGTGAAAGACGTTTGTGATACATGCTTATCATTAATATATGTTAAATAACGTAATAAGCATTAATATATGCTATTTCTTATGTTAAGCAAGGCAAACAGTAAAGGCATGAAGCTATCATCCTCATAAATAAGGCATTAAAGGTCAAATTCTTCCTTGTGAGATTAGCAAGACCAAGTGGAATAACACACACAAAGAGCTCTCCATAATCAATTTGATACCATTTAGAAATACCCCAGTCTTTGTTAATGATTTGCATGGGATAATATCTGCAACAGCTGAAGCCTGAAAATATCCCTGTCTATTTCTTGTAGACTGTCCACTTTTTGGAGAAAGTCAAAATGCTCAATATAAAAGAAGGCAAATATTCTTTAATCAGAATACAAAGCAACTACAGTGTTTGATGCTGCAGAAAGCCAATTTTAGGAAAAGTCGACTTTCAAATGTTTGGACAGTTCTTACAATTCCGGTTGTACTTGCATAGAGACTAAAAGGGTGGGGACTTGTAAGCTCTTCCTACAAAAACTGGCAGGTGCCCCAGCTGCTGTTGAGAGCCATTGAAACCTGGCAGGAACATTAAACCCGTTCTTTCATCCCCTTTCTTTTGCTGCTTGTTTAGTTTGGAGCTTTGAGCCGCACTTATTAATGAGTGTTAACAAGACCTTTTAAAAGGAGCAAGTAGTAAGGAGAAGTGTAACAAGAGAAGGAAAGAGAGAAGTCAAACAATAAGGAATATAGTGGAAAGCAGAACAGAAAAGATCAACCCCAACAGTTTTAAATGATTATATTTAATAATGATGGTGACAGCAAACTGATCATAACCTAACCAGGGAAACAACATCTTCCAAAAATCCCTCATGTCCTTTAAACTAATTTTCCCCAATGTGAAAGTTACTGAAAGTGAACTCCCATCATAATAAACGCTGTACTCACCCAGATTCAATTACTGAAGAGTGGATCCATCCTGGCTGTTAGAATCATGGAAACATCCGGACCACCAACATCCTGGTCAGTTTTATTTCCTTATGAAAATAGTTTTAATGCTTGAAGTCCTTGATATAGGAGACCAAAAAATGTCAAGCAACCAAATGCATGGTTTATTTTATATGGGTACAATTTTAAAAAAACAGGTCATGAAGGAAAAAAAAACACATTCGTCTTTAGTTTATCAGAATGCTACTTCATAACCTGAATAGTCATGAACTCAATGATACTTGAATGACTCCACAGAGGTTCAGCAGTTAATGAGATACCTAAATTAATCCCAATGGCTGATTTGTGCAGCAGAAATTCACAGTTAGATAGTACTAACAGTTCATAAGATAGTCACTTAACCTTTACTGTTAATTAATTCACAAAATATTTATGGATCACCTTTTATGCCCCAAGCATAGTGATAAGTACTTGGGATGAGCTCTTTGTTGTGCGATTGTTACATAACCCACTGCTAAACTTAGTGTTTCATCGGGATATTTGTGTCTTTCTCATAAATCTGTGTCTGCAACTCTGCTCAGCTCTGCTGGCCTAAGTTGTGCTTGGATTCAATCATGTGTACGATTCAGTCCTGCTATGCTTGTCTATTATTCTAGGAACATGTCCAAAAAAACAGCAGCTACCAAGGACACATTCTTTTCATGCAGGAAAGTCTGTGCTAAAGGGTGGCGTGCTGTCATTTCTGCCCACACTCTATTGACCAGAACAGGTGACAGAGCCAAGTTCAACATCATGGGGCAATCAAGTGTACTCTTCCCATTGGAGAAGAGCAGAACATATTTGCTGAACAATAAAATAACATCTCTCAAAAGTGCAGCAGTGAACAAAATATAACTATATACCTGCAGTTGTGCTGCTGATATTCTTATGAGAGATAATAGTACACATATATAATGCAGCACATTAACTGCTGGTGGGATATATTATTTTGTATAAAACAATGTAGACTTTATTGAAAAGGTAGTATTCTAGCAAATACTTAAATTGATGACCATGAGAATGCTTAGAAGTAAAATCACATCAGGTTGAGGGAGAGTCTTTACAAAAGTCTTAAGATGATAGGTGTTTTGCACATCAGAGAAAGAACAAGGAGTGAGTGTTTGAAATGAGATAAGGCACAGAAAAATGAGAAGTGAAAGGAGTGAAGGGGCAATGGAGCTAGACAGTCAAAGGGATGCATTCAGTGGATCTTTCAAGGCCATTATATAAAGACTTTGGTCTTCATTCTGATTGAATTAGAGGACCATTGTGGGTTGAGTTATTGAGATAACTAATTCAGGAATTAGCAGTGTCTAGAGTCCTGTATCATGCTAACAACCAAACTAAAGTACACACTGGAGGGGTTGGCATGAGATGGCAGGGAGTCATCAGGGAGGGAAGGAGGTAGATGATCCTTGGGGAATACAAAGATGTGAAATATATATATATATATAATATGTATATGTATATTTCATATAATTTATATATACATATAAATTTTAAAAAATTAAGTCATAAAAAGAGTGGAAATCAACACAAAGTTTAATATATCATGAAAGTCTAAAGCTTGAGGGATACTTTTGGGTATTGTAACACACAGGAAAAAAAGTCTCCAGGAGAAGGTTCCTTTGACTTATGCGGGTTTAACAACAGTTAATACAGCTATAAAATGGTTGATGCTTCAGTCTACCCCTTCTATGTCAGAAAATATTTGTTTGGATGAATTGTTATTTATCATGGGGAGCAGCTGCTATTCATTCGGACTAGTTCAATTGAACCTTTTGGTACTAACCATATTAATACTGACTGAACTCAGTCATTCCTCCTGGAATTTTGAAACAGGCTACCACAATTCACACACGAATCATCGAGAACAACATTGTAGTTTCAAAAAAAAAATTTTATTGAACACTTGATAATTCTGAAACTAATGTTGCTTAGCTTGGCCAGATCAAGTCTAGATTGTCTTGGCTGGAATTTCTTGCCCTTGTTTCACTTTCTCTAATGTGAACTCAGAAAACCCATAAAGAAATAAAAAATAAAAAATTAAATTAGATATTCCAACAACTATGTCATTTTTGTCCATGAAGCATTTTTAAAGCAATGAAAATTTGTATGAACTATTTTAGTTTTCTCTCATAGTAAATGGTAGAAATTACTATTGAAATATTCTTTCACAATCAGGAAATTTTATTGTTCAGACATCAAATTTCCTTCTATTACTTTATTTCTTCAGCATTTTTAAAGTATCAGAAATGGAGAGATAATTGGGCTTTCAACTGTAAATGTTGGCAATGATATTGATTTCTGATTTATAATTTGCAATGCCATGTTATATTATGAAAGGCAGCCTTTAAAATATGCATATCTGTTATGTTTTGTCTTTATTTAATATTGCTTTGTTGAATTTAGGGGAAAAGGAGATAACTTGTTATATTATCTGGCTAAGTACTGATTTGCTAAGGTATCTGATAAATATTGCTCATAAGTTGTTTATACATAACCTATGTGGTTTGGTTGCGTAAGCAAATGTGATTTTTTTTTAGTGTAAATATAACAGTAACTTAATTCTAGAGGTAAAATTTCATACCATTAGAACGGCACATTAGCAAATACCCAACAAGAAATAAAAGAAAAATGAGGGCTTGTAATCCTATGCCATTTAATCAATAGTAATGTGGTTTAACAACATAACTAAAGGTATGGAATTGCTTGAAAAATATTTTACTTATGTCTTCATTTTCATTTATTCTGTAGGTTTTTTAAAATTATGTGTCTAATAATTTCTAGGTTTTGTCAGGGACAACAAGGATATGACTATTTCCATTAACAGAGATCAGTTGATGAGTGGAGATGGATCAACGCGTTGTATGAGAAGAGGCACATATCCAAGATCTACAAAACACTCCTATAACCCAATGAAAAGAAAACAAATATTCAATTAAAAAAATGGACAGAAAAGTTAAATAGGCACTTTTCCAAAGAAGACATACAGATGGCCAACAGGCACATGAAAAAAAATACTGATCATCACTTTTTTCAGGGAAATGCAAATCAAAACCACAGAGATACTATCTCACACCTGTGAGAATGGCCCACATCAAAAGGACTAGAAATAACAAGTGTTGACCAGTATGTGGAGAAAAAGCAACTCCCATACACTGTTGGTGGAAATGGAGACTGGTTTATTCCCTATGGAAAACAGTATGGATAGAGGTTTCTTAAAACATTAAATATATTATACAAAAACTCCCCTTCTGTGTATCTACCTGAGGAATGAAAAAGCATTTGAAGCAATATGTGCTCTTCTGTGCTTATTGCATAACTATCTACAATAACCAGTTACAGGAACAACTTAAGTACTTAAAGATATGTAGGTTAGGAAAATGTGGTCTATATTTATACAATATAACTCAGCTACACACACAAACACACATTAAACTAATGTTATTTGTGGTAACTTGAATGGAACTGTAGGGGATAATGCTAAACAACAGAAACCAGAAAGAGAAAGGCAAATACTGTATGACTTCACTTATATGTGGTATATAAATGGTGCCTGTGGTTTGGTGACATACATCTAACTGGGTGATCCTATCTCTTTAAATCCTATACAGTGCTGTAAATCAATGTTCCCTGAAAAAAAACTTGAAAAGGCATTGTCATGGAAATTACTATGTATAATAATCAGATGGACAAGTTCTAGAGCAGCGTATCCAATAGAAATAGAAATTTGGCACGAAAATACAAAGTAAGTGGTCCAATTCAGTATAAAGCAAGCCATGTAATTTTAAGCTATTAGTCACATTGAAAAATAAGAAAAAACAGATGAAATGGATTTTAATGATATATTTTAAAGAAGCTAATATATGCAAATATTTTCATTTCTACATATAGCCATATAAAAAAGAATGCATAAGACATTTTCCTTTTTTGTTCTCTAGTAAGTCTTTGAAAAGCAGTCTATATTTTACACTGTAGGGTGATCCCTTCCAATCATTCTTCGGCTTTACAATTCTGCCATATTAAATCATAACAATCTGATTGTATTAGAAGAAAGATTTAATTAAAATGCTTCTTTTGTGCCAGTAAAAAAAAAATCATCAAGGAGTATATGTTAATCTTTAGGGATAAAGACCCTTTGCTGTGATTTTGAGGCTGTGGTATTAAGTCTTTGACCTTCCTGGCTCTTTCTTACCTTGAACGTCCAATTTGCAAATGACTGGGAAACCTAGGGGATTAGCTCATGTTTTTCTTGGCCTTTGGAGATTTTGCCCTTCAGATGCCCACATTGCTTGCTTGCATCCTACGCTGGCAGAAGATGGTAAATTATTTGGAGTCAATGGGAGGAACGGGAGAAGTGTTTGGTGCTTTTAATTTCCTTTGACATGACATTCTTTGCACATTTGTTAGGACAAACAATCCCTAGGTCTGCAGCCTGACCACAGACTTCTGACTTTTTCTTCACAGAGACTCTTTATTTAAATGTAGACTCTTGGGCAGGGTCTGAGTGCCCTAGAGAGAAGCCATTCATTTTCCTTTGGGGTAACCTGCCCTTGTACTTTTCCACCTGAGAAAGTCCATGAGGGTAGTTGTCAAGTCCCAGGAAACTGCCTTGTAAACTGCATCCAGGGATATTTGCTAAGTTTGTATTGTGGTATTTTGTTTGGTTTTACCCTCATTTAATTTTTCAAAGGCGTGCAAGACCAGCAAACTACTCCTGGATGAAAAAACAATTTTCCCCAACTGTGAATGTGAGAGAATGCCACATGAAAAGGAGCTAAATCTATGCTCATCTCATGCCTGTGAATCCTTTCTTTCCATATTGGCTCTAAGCTGGAAACGTATGCATGTTTATACACATATTTTTTAATTTGTGAAGCTTCTAACTAACTAGTTACTCAAATTTCCCTTTCTATCTTTCTCCCAATAACCTGATTTTTCCCAACCCCCATTTCTGCAACCACTTCTTTCAGTGTTTACCTTCTCTTTCATGTTACACTTGTGAATTTGGCTAACACTCATCTCATGTCAGTGTTTGTTTCCTGTTGCTGTTGCAAGAAATTGCCACAAACTTAGTAGCTTGAATCAACACACATTGACTATTTTACTGTTTTAGAGGTCAGAAGCCCTCAGATCTAAGTATTGCCAGGGCTGTGAACTTTGCTTTCTCCAAGTTTTAGAACAGGATCATTTGTGGTCCCTTCCTCCATCTTCAAGACCAGCAGTAGAACATCTTCAAATCTCTTTCCTTCTCACTGCTGCTTCTTCCATCACAGTTCCATCTCTGACTTTTTGTTTCTCTCTTTTTTTATTCTTCCCTGTAAGGCATTGCATTTTGCCACCTGGACAATTTAGGATGAGCTTTCCATTTTAAGATCCATAACTTAGTCACACATGCAAAGTCTTTCTTGTCATATAAAGCCACACTGTCATAGCTTCTGGAGATCTGGGGGAAGGAGACATCATCTCCAGCCTAAATCTTCTTTGTTTTCCAGCTACACACACAGGTGCACACCCATTAGGAAGGACAGACTCTGGTAAAATCTCCTCTTCTCCATAAAATCAGTTGCTTCAGTTCTATTGGACTCTCTTGACACATTGCCTACATGAAGAGTTGTGGAGTCAAAGAATCAGGGGTTATCAAAAACCAAGCCTATCACCAATTGAGCCAAAGCTAAGAACTCACTACTCACCCCCTAAATAACAATTTTTCTAAACTCAGGATGTTGTCATATCCTGCTTAACTCATCAGAAATTGAAGATATTAGAAGTCAAAAAATGTACTTAGTTCACCTGTGGATGATCACAATTCAGCCTTCCTTAAATGTGCCCAGGAACCTGCAACTGGGCAAAATCGTGTAACAAACACCAAGCCTGTTTTAGATAAAGTGATGAATCTCCAGTTGTAGATGGGCATTTTGTAGACAGAATGGGATACTAAAACACAAAACACAGCACCCTCCATATTGGAAATGGCATGCACTGGAGAGCATGAGGACTCTCCATCCTGTAGCTGATGAGGCACTGTAGCTCACAGCTGCCAAGAGACTGTCCAGTATATCTGGACCCCTGGAAAAGTGCAGGATTCAAAATTCAGAGCACAGTTCCTACTGAAGACACATCTTGTTACAAAGTCAAAAATTC
The DNA here is from genome assembly GCA_004024945.1 of Uropsilus gracilis. Taxonomy (NCBI): domain Eukaryota; kingdom Metazoa; phylum Chordata; class Mammalia; order Eulipotyphla; family Talpidae; genus Uropsilus; species Uropsilus gracilis. The sequence goes on from PVHY01001700.1 coordinate 131,687, forward strand.
ATAAGTGGAACCATTATAAGTCGGGGATCATCTGGATTTCTAAATGTTTACCTTTAGCTTTTTTTTCCTGCTGCATCTTTCCTGGGTCAGATTTTACATATTCTCATTTAAACTCTTGGGATAATCTGTATTCTCTGCTTCCAACCTCCCCCCTAAACATGACCCTACAATGTCTTCTGAATTGCAAACTATGAGTCCTACAGTTAAACCTTTTAATATTTTCCTACTGCCCATGATCACACACATTGCTTCCCATTGCACACAAGATCCTCCCTGCTCCTGTGTCTGAATATTCCCACAACCACCTATTTTACAACTTCCTATTACACATTGTAGGACTCAGTGACTTATTTGTGGTTCACTTGGCCCATGACTCCCTCATTTCCTGCACTGCACCAGTTGTCCTCATTGAGTTTGTGTTTTCTAAAGATGTTTCTTGCAGACTTTTCTCGTTGGATTTTTTTGCTTCCTCACTTCACTGAGTCTTTAGCCCAATGTGTACTTTCATGAACAAAGTCCATTATTTTGCCTATACAGATTCATGAGCAAAGAGCTTTTAAATCCCTTTCACATTATAAAAGGGAATCAATTTAAATGTTCTGGGAGATTTGATAATTCCTAAGACTTTTCATCTAATGCACTCTGTTTGGAGGATGTGGGAAAAATTGAAGAGAAGGGTTAGGCTGGCTAATAAAGCAGGAAATTATACTACCTGGAAAGCGTGTGAGCTTTTAGTGAAAGAAATGTAGAAATGTACTCTATACAAAATAGGCTTCTCCTGAATTTCTGTTCCTTGCAACGTAAGCAACGTTATTTTCTTTTTTACTTTTTTTTTACTTTGAATCAATGCAGTTGGAAAGGTATCATCAGTCACTATTCTCACTTGGCTATGGAGACTTCAGGCATAAGACTCTTTTATGAAGATCACCTTACACTCCTTCCCTCCTCCCCTTTGACCTCACTCCTGATCTGACTTGACCATGACCTGATCTTTCTTTTATTATTATTTTTTTGTAAGAATTACTTTGGCATTTGAAATCCAAATTCAGCTACATATGAAGATCTAAAATATCCTACCAACTTTCTCCATTTACATTTTGGTAGAGAGCTTGTGCAATTCCCGAAGCAATTACTTTAATTATTTTACACACAGAGAAAGGATGGGTAGATTGTAAATTCTGTAAAAGAATCTTCACGTGAAGCACTCCCTACTCTGTGTGTATGTATATGTGTGCGAGTGCACATGTACACACAGTTCATGTGAAAATGTTCTAAAGAAACTGTTAGAGTCTTTTCTAAGATGCCAGTATTTATACTAAAGTAAGATGAACAAGCTGACAAGGTTTCTATTACCAATGTACAGTGAATGGAAAGGACAATTGTCTTCCTAGTTACTCAGAGTCCCAAGCTTTCTACCCTGGTGAGTAGGCATGTTCTTCATTCCTAGCTGTCCAAGTGTGGTCATTTGATCTTGTAGCTGCCCACTGAGAAAATAGCACAGATAGAGAGACCAACACATCTATTTGAGAAGGTGGTACTCAAGTTTTCAGTGAGTTTTATGGATGGGAGCTCTCAAAGTAAAAAGTTATTTAGTAAGAGAGACTCAGCTTTTATTTCAACCATGCAGCTTTCATTGTTTCTGTCATTTTCTGGACACAGTTCTGAAATTTAGATTCATTTCTAGAATAGCCTGACAGCATTGCTGCAAATAGCATCCCCTTACCAAGTTGACCTGAGTTGGTTTATGCTGCTTTATCTGTTTTGTCCAGGAAGAGTTACTAATTGAGTGAGGAACTGCTGAGAGAAGGACACTGTGAAAAATTGTCCTAGTAAAAGTTACCCCAGAAGCAAATCTGAGACAATAGAAGGTAACTTCTGGACATCCTGGCTCCTAAATGGGAAGGGAGTGCTGGAAATGGATCTTGAAAGTATTGACTTAGCACATAAACCTGGATAAGCCTGAATGTGTTCATATGATTACAATCAAGGAAGGAAACAGCACTCACCCATGTACCTAAAACAATTTATTGTGTACGTACGCAAGCAGGTGCATGTGTTGTGTATGCTTTTCCCCTAAATTTTAATGTCTGCCCTCCTCAAAGATTGTATGTACTTTTAAATTTAGGACACAGTTATGGGGTAGCTTGATTCTTATTCTCTGTAACTTGAATAAGTAAGTGTTGGGTAAATAATACAAGAATAATACAAAGCAGAAAAACACTATGAGATAGGGATCTGGTAGACTTTTCTTAATAGACCCAGAGAAGAGCTCTTGTCACCTTGATATGATATTAGGGCATCAGCTGCTGCTAATTCTCTGTGTAATATATTACCAGCATATTACCCTACTAAGTAATATATTACCCCTATGTAGAGAATGAAGATTGGTTTGCTGTTGAGAGAGCAATGTTTAGGACAAGCTTCTGCTCTTGCCTAAGTCCCTCTTCACTGCTCCCTAATTGAAGAAGCAATCAATACGTTTTTACCTTCTGCCCTTTTCCTAATCAATCATGTCCAAGAGGAGATGATTTTTTGGACTTTAGTCTGGGAGTCTGTTACTTGAAATCTTTCTCTTTCTCTCTTGCTGTTATTTGAACTTCACATCAATTAAAGACCTTTGCGATCACTAAGAGTCTGCTTTCTTCGTCTTTGTGCTTACAGAAAGCCAGACTCTTGGAACTGGCAACATGAGCTTGTCTGACCTCAACAATTTGGGACCCTGAGTATATATTGGGATTCCTCTTAGTTTCAAGTGAATTCTCTGATTGAAAATGATCCTCCCTGCTGTACCCCAACAGTATTATGATAAGTCTACCATCATTTTCAGTTTGCAGTAATTATGCCTGAAGTTAGGTGCTTTATATTTTAAAATAATAAGACAGTAATATTGATGAGATTTTTAATGGAAAAATTGTACTTCATTGGAGAATTAATTTAATTGGTGACAACAAAGTTTTCAGAAAAAGTTCAAGTTCCAATTCTTATTGGTACAAGGCCAGATGATCATAAAGAGTGTCTGCAAAATGGAAGTATGTGCAAAGGGTCTCTATTGAAAGGAAAAGGAAATACTGCTAGATCCTAGAGATCATTAACAACTTGGAAAAATCCACCTGGCCAGTTCACGTTCCTCATTCTGCAAACATTGAATCGCGTATTTTTGTTATAAACCTACAGCCAAATTGTAAGACTAAACTCTAAAATTCCTCTGATTACTCCTGTGGGCAGGACTGCTATGATTGGCTGGGTTTCAGGTTTACATGTCTGTATAGACAGAGAGAAGCCAAAAGGTATTAGATCAGAGCCACTCCCCTCCAACATTTCCAAGGGGGACTGAAGTAAGGGATCTTGAATTCTGCAGTAGGTTTCACCAAGTTGGGCCTACTTTCTTCTCCATGTTCTTTGTCTTTGGAGAGCTTCCTGCCCATGAAAATAGGAACCACCTCTCTCAAAGAAGCTTGGATGAAAAAGAAATAGAATTCTAACCTTTAGTGGTGGTTGGGAATAGCGCTATTTTTTCTGGAAGGCTTATTTAATTTTTTCTCAGAAGTTGTAATTTTTTCCTACTAAATTGTGTCTTCAAAAATACCATCAATTTGTTTCTGATATATGTAGTGAAATCAGGAAATCTGAATCTGAGGCCCATACCCAGCTGAGGCAACCAGAGAATGAGGATACCAGGATTGTCAAGAAGCAAATTTATTAATACTAGTGCTGAACCAGTGGATGCATATCCAAAGACTGAGTGCCCCTGATGGAGAGGTAAGGGTTTATATGTCCTTTACATGTACTGGTGTTCAGGTTGGGATATCTGTTGTGACTGGCAGACTGCTTGACAAGACACAAGGACTCTGATTGAAGTTCTAGGCTGCAGGTTTATTACAGATGCACCAGGGTTCCCAAGCCAACTCTGCAAGAGAGATCCCAAGCAGTCTCTGTCATAACCTTTTATAGAGCAAACACCACTGTCCCTTATTGTGAATCAAGCATGCAGGTGTAGGACATGTTCCCATAACTGCAGGACACATTCCCATAGTGGTGGACACAGTCTCATAACTACGGGTTTCCAATAATGCTGGCATCCATCATCCATCAAGAGGACAAAGACATTTGTCAGGAACAGCCAGGGATAATGGGAGGCAGAAATAGGATGCTGGACCAGACAGCTGTGGTGGGTACTTTCCACTGAGGACAAGGAGAGGATAATGGCCTCTAAATGGAGGTTTTAAACAAAATGGAGTCACTTTGGTCAGTCTAGTCCCAACATTATCATTGGTGGTAGTTCAAGGCCTGACATAGCAAAGTTGGAATGAGGAGGATTCAAAGAGAAAATGGGCTGCAGGCCAGTAATCTGAGTCAGTCAGTCATGGGTTGTTTCTTTAGAGTCCTAGGCTGCATATCTTAGGTTACTGTCTTCAGCGAACTTTAGGTCATCATACTTTCACCTGGTCATCATATATCATCCCCCCCTTTTTATGCTGTGATTATGAAGGGCCTCATCTTAACTGTCATACTCATGGTGGATTAGGGGCTGGTAGTGTTGTTGCATGTACATCATATAGGCTGTGGTCTTACTGTGTATACACGCACATACATATATGTATGTATATATACATGTACACATATGCACACAAACATACATACACATGCACACACATACATGTTAATTTTATTACTGTGAACATATCACAGTGACATAAAAATAAAAAAAGTGTTGGGGGCCTGGAGTGCTGAGGGACCCTAAGATTCTTGACATCTCTCCGGGGATGAATCCATGCAGGAATCAGCGTAGATGAGTTAGAATTAAGGTTGATATAGGTGATGTACAGGATGCATGCTAAGAGCAGAAAATGTGAGAAGGAGAGATGACAAGACCAGGAATTGGAGGTGGGATGACTAATATCAGTACACACTGGAGGTTGTGTAGGGGTAGTCAGAGGATTACTCTGCCTTGGGTCTGCCTTGGGTCTTAAGGTTGCTGATATAAATACCTGGGGAATTTGCAGGGCAGGGTCTCCCAGATGGGCTCCTGAATGGGTTTTGACAAGTTTTTCTTAACAAACAGGACAGGGATTTACAGACTGGGATAACAAGGTTGGCCAATTTTGCATATCAAAAGAACCTGACTCCAAACCTCCTGTTAGATAAGACAGAAGTTTTACAACTGGTGATACTTGGGATGAGATAACTAGGGCTTGAGTAAAATGAATAAGGTTAAGTTACTTTGTTCTGAAATATGCTAAATTCCTGTTGGAATCGCAGAAGAAAATATAGCAGCTGCTTTGTTGGCCTTTGTTAATGCTGAACTTATCTATACATCTCTGGGTAAATGAACTTCAGGGGTGTTGCCCATCTGCCGTTAGCCTCTATGCTCAGCGTCTGTGGTGTTGCACCCTATGCATGATTGTGCAAACCTGGGCCCAGCAGGTGTGTGCAGGCCTAAGTGGGCTCAGGTGGGGCTAGGAAGAGGCAATCAAGAGGTGGTATCACCTTGGGAAGAGAGGTGAAAGCATAGGGATAGAGTGTGAAAATACCAGGGGGGTAGGGGACCTGGAGGGCAACACTGCCTCTAAGCCCCTTGCCCCTGCTGCCTAACCTGCCTCTTGCCATACGATTGGCCCAACCCCCTGTGCCTGGGGTGCATGTGTGCCTGGTTTGCTGAGAGCTTTAAAGTTGTAAAGTCCACCAAGGACTCTGGCATTCTTCTTTAACTGCTTGGGCCAAAAAAGAACCTACCTAGATAGAGATGGTTGCTCTGCAATATCTGAATCTTAATTAGAATGACACTATTAATTGGGAAAAGCAAATCATCCTTTTGCTAGTGGGAGGGGCAGTAGAGAGGATATTTGATGTTAACAGCCTTTGTTTTTTTATTTTTTATTTATTTTTTGAGACTAGGTCTCACTCTTTTTGCCCATGGAATCGCAGGCATGTTGCCTGGGGTAACACGGACTCAAGCAATCCCCAGCCTCAGCTTCCCAGGTAGCTGGGATTACAGGCATGTGCCACCACGCCTGGCTATTTTTTGGGACTAGGTACCGCTGTGTTGCCCTGAGCAGCACTCGAACCATGATCCCTAGCCCCAGCCGCTTCCTAGGCTGAAGTTTACAGGCACGAGCCACCGTGGCTGGTGTAACAGCCTTTATTTATGAATTGCAGCATATCCAAGGCTGAAGTTATAGGCAACACTTTCATTGAGATTAAGGGAAATATTTATTTGGTCTTCCTACTCCTTCTACGAATAAAGTATGACTTTGAAATTAATACATATAGGAAAACCAAAAGTCAGTTATTCTATTGTTTTACTGTATACATTTAGTATTTTCCAGCATTATTGAGGAACAATTGACACAAAATGTTCCATCTGTTGAGTATACAATGTGATGATATCATGAGATCAGTGATAAGAACAATAGTGTGAACCCTGCTTTATTCTTTAACCTAGCAGTTTAGTTTATGGCATTATACCACATTCCTGAGGGCCATGATAATGTGTTGCTTAGTACTTGAGGAAATATTTATGTTACCTGTGAGGATGCTGGGTCAGAGGAACAAGCTCTAACAACCTTGGCCAATTTAAATTGATAACAGAGAAAGGAACAACCATTCCCAGAAGGTATCTATCTATAATCCTGTCACTTATCCTACCTAGATTGTCCAGTGCTTTCCTGGGCCTGAGAATGAAGAGATATCCCCAAGTCCATCATATCCTCTCACTCTTCTTTCCCACAAAATCTTTCTTTTTCATTCCCTGACTCAGGGATATGGTTTCTTTAAATGAGTCACTGCCTTTCTTCTGTGGTGGTGCCATATAGAAATAAAAGACCACTTTTCTAGGAGGAACCTAGTGGTTCAGAGTCTGGCTTTTTAAGTTTGAGTGATATGACTAAGTAAGTCATATCTAACTTATGACTAAGTCGGTTAACAATGATAGCTCAGTCTGATTCAGGAACCCATGTGATAGGGAACAGAAGCACAGAAGAAGCAGCATGACCTTGGGCTTGATGGCATAAAGCTTGACTTTAGAATAGGGATAGAGGATAGCACTGTGTTAGCGCCAACCTTGTAGATATTGAAGCTCTGCTGCACTCCAACCCCAAAGAGTTAAGAGCAGGAGCAACTAGTACCCCTAGGAGTGGTTCTCACTCCACGGAAGCTTGAGTCCTGGGGAAAAGACTCAGCAGAATAAACTTCTAGCTGCTCTGTCAGTTGGATTCAGCAGTGGTGAAACTGTGGACTCTTCCACAATAAAGATGTAAAAGTAAACATCAAAGTCTATTGATGTTATTACCAGACAAAGACCTGGAAACAAATAATGGGTCAGAACATTTCTTACTGGTTCTGGGTCTAGTTATACATTGACTCAAAAGCAAAAATAGATAGATGGGCTACAGTAGAATAAAAAAAAAACTTATATCTTAATGGAAACCATTCCAAAAACAAATGGCAATTAACAAATAGAAGATATTTACGCATCTCACACAGAAGAAGGAACTGAGTTCCAAAATACATAATGTGCTTATACCAAATGCCCCAATATCAACAACCACAGAAAAGACCAGAAAACCCAATTTAAAAAAAATTGACAAAAGACCTATGGAGGCATTTTTTTCTAAAGAAGACATTCAGATAGCCTACCAGCACATGAATGATTGTTCGACATTACTCAATATAATGAAAGTTCATATCAAAGCAACAAATACAAATTCCCCCTTGTGGTAATGGCCCACATCAAAGGTAATGATAGCAACAAATATTGGTGAGAGTATGGTGAAAAAGAAATGCTCGTTCATTATTGTGGGAATGTAGGAATGTATAGCCTCTGTTGAAAACATGATGGAAATTTCTTTAAACAATTAAAGTGGCATCCCATATGATCCAGCAATACCTCTGCTGGGTATTTATTTACCTAAACAATATGAAACAAAGTCACAAAAATACTTATGCACTACTATTGTTGATAGTAGCACTATACACAGTTGCCAAGTCATGGACCAACCTAAGAACTTAAAAGCAGATGAGGCAAAAAAGAAATTGTTGACTATATACTCAGTGTAATACTACTCAGCTATAAAAAAGGATGAGTGTATGTAGGACCAAAATGAATGGATCTTGAGATTATTATGTTAAGTGAAATAAGTCAGAAATTGAAAGGAAGCTGCCAGATGATTTCATTTATCTATGGAGTATAAATTAAATAACCAAAAACACACACTGGCAATGTACAGCTAAAGCATATCTTGAAGTTAGTGAAAAATTTACTGGTTATCAGGAGTGGAAGTAGGGAAGAAGGGAATTGGGGAAAGGATGGAAGAGGAAACTGGCACAGGAGACTTGGTAGAGGGTGAGTGAAGTGTGTGCACCTGTACAGAAGTAAAAATATAAATCCAAAGTTATATAGACATGGAAAAAACTAGCAACATTATTAAAAAATAGTGATGTTAAAGCAGTGAATGTATTTATTCAGAGGAAATTTTTTAAAAATTACAATTTTTTGACAAGTGATTGAAAATAGAATGTAAGAAACTTATGAGCTGCTCTTAGATATAAAAAGTGTTTCTTTTAAATCACAAGACATTTCTGGAGCTAGTCAGATGGCAGAGTCTTTAGGAATTTAATTCCACCTATTATCCCTCAGATTTTCAGTGATTGTGCCAAAATAGATATGCTTGTGAGAAGAGCTGTGTATATAAATATGTTTTGTGTCTATGGCTTTGCATGTAAGCTAGCGTGGGCTGGGATAATTTTCTGTATTGATACAAGACAGAATTTCATACAGACAGACAAATCCCTACTTAGAGGGAAGTCTGAGAATCTACGTGTTCTCAGCCACTTCCAGAAATTGTGAAGAGGGTCCTGGAAAATCTTAGACTGCATTTAACCAGATATCCCAGGATCAGAGGACTCAAGATAACGCATGTATCACAGGGAACTGATAGATAAATGAGAGATGACTTTCTGGAGAGAGAACAGAAATGTGAGTCAACCCTTAGTTTGTATTTTTTCTCCTGATTAAAAGAAGGCAATATTATTTAAGTTGTAAAATGAAAACACTTTGTGATTATATTAAGTCAAAATAAATTTCCTTTCTCTGAGATCACTAAGATATCTTTCCATGTCTTCTCAAATCTATGCAATTTTCTATCTTACAAATAGATGTTTGTTTTATATGAGGCTTGTTTTTGGCTGTGCTGTGAGGAAGCAACCCAAATCTATTTTTTTTATTGTAATGTGATGAATATTTATAATGTACCATTTCCCTAAAGGTTTATGATTCTTTCCCAATCTGTGATTTTCATTCAACTATAAACTAGTTGAAAACTCCTAAGATGATACTTCTCATGATCTCATTGTGGATTTAGTCTTTTTTCCATTTTCTTAAATAGTGGGAGGGAAGTTTCAGAGATTGAAAATATACTGCATGTGATTCATACACCATCTTTAAAATTTTATGAGATAACAATACCCAAAACATTGAAAAATTAAACTCAAACCTACAATGTTAAATAGGAGGCACTTATTTTAAAAGATCAGATAGATTCATGTATTAAATCTTCACTTCCTTACACATCTGTTGAGTGTCTGTGCTATCCCAGGCACTTAGTTAGGTTCAAGGAATCTGGAAACAAAGACTGAAGATAAGATTGTCATTTGTGTTGTTTCAATTATCTTCACTGCTCTGTTGACTTGCATCAAACCACTCTCACATACAAAATGCTGTGCTAAGTAATTGTTGTTATAAGATACTAGCTAAATGTTTAAGTTTAGAGAAAACAATGGAAATAAAATTAACTATGTGAACTTTAGAAGCAAGAATAGAGGAAGATGGGTTCTAAATGGAAAGTTAATATTAATTTGTGACACCTGCATCTTTTAGCATTTGTATTTTGCTCTTTGGGATACAGAGTAGTCAAATCTCCATATTGTGAAGGGAAAATTAGAACCCATATCTATAAGGTGTGCTAAAACTGTTTAAACAGGAAAAATCTTATGTCTTAAGTTTTAGCAACAAATCCTCAGTCAGAGGTTATTTTTATGTCCCACTTGTCTTGTCTTCCCAGAACAAAGTTGCTCATTTAAGTCCCAGTGTAATTCCATAGACAAAACCAAAACAATTCCTTAGAACTGCAACAAATACTATAATATCAGACACTATATTTATTGAACTGAATGGATTATGGCTGGATATGTGCACTTTTACTTCACTACACATTTCTATACGTTCAACAGTTTACTTTTCCAGCCCATTTAAGATTAGAAGTAGAAATTAGAAGTATAACGTTGAGAAAAACAGCAACAAAAGTAGACAAAGACAACTGATTATAGAGTTATTTACACATGACAGTCAGAAAAGTGACCTGGAACTCAGAAATTCAAAACACAATAGAACATGGCTCAATAAAACGGCATGCACCATGATGGCAAAGGGCTGTGTGTCCCTTTATCATGAGGCAAAATCATGGTTGCTAAACATGGTGGTGACCGGTAAAAAGATGTAGCAAATTGGAAACTTTGATATTCACAAATCAGGGGAGATTTCTGAGGCTAGAAGAAAGGAGGTAGTTGGAGGAAAAGGATTTAAGAGATTAAAAACTGCTTCCTTATTTAAAAGAAGCTCCTTTTCTTTTCACTATTTAGATTTATTAAAACCCTGAAGCAGTGCATTCGGGAAAGAAACAGAAAATGAAGAAATTAACAGTTTGAACACACTGGCTATTGAAACGATTAGGTTTCAGTAAATTCCTTATGAAAATAAAAGTTGTCAGAATTTAATTATTTACATTTTTACTTTATGAGCTTGGTTTCATTCCCATCTTTTATTACTTGAAGGACTTGATCATGACAAGATTGAAGGAGGGTATTTCTTAGGATCCACTTGGGCAAAAACCAGTGGGAAAGATTTAAGTCAATAGGAGATTTCTGGATTCTTGGCCTGTCTGTCCTTCCAGTAGAACTTAGTTTGAGAGTCCAATAAATTGTAAAGATATCCCTGTAACTTACAAATTCTCTGCTTTTCATATGAGAAACTAGAAAACTCACCTTGGGACTTAAATTTCAGTTCTCAGAGCTAATCAACTAATGACTCTCCCCACCCTTCATTTTATATTTGTGAATCCAACCAGGGTAGAAGTTTCCATTGATATTGCTCCATTTTTTTTCCTTTTTTTTTTTTTTTTTTTTTTTTTTTTTTTTTTTTTTTTTTTTTTTTTTTTTTTTTTTTTTTTTTTTTTTTTTTTTTTTTTTTTTTTTTTTTTTTTTTTTTTTTTTTTTTTTTTTTTTTTTTTTTAAGATTCTTTGGATATGATTTTTGGCCTGATTTGGATGTTACTCATTTGTTTTTGGATCAACTTTTACCATGTGGCTGGGATTTGTGTGTTGCTGTAATACTAAGTTGCACCATTGCTGTTCTAAAAAAGTGGAACTGAATTGAAATTAAACCTCAAAAAAACACCATGTTCGAGCAATGTTAAACATCTCACTTGAACTGAAAAAGACTGGGTAGTGCATTTCTTTTGGTATCTGATTCTTTGTGTTAGAAGCACCAAGCTAGGTTGATGTGGGCTTTCTATAATACTCAGCAATGAAAAATGTGTCAGAGAAGTCCCAACTTGATCTGTTTTTTTTAAATAAATATCTGCAATAACATGAAATCTTATTATGCAAATGCAACTTGTTTTAATTATAGTTAAAGGTTAAAAGATATTAAGTAACTAAATAAACTTTAAATAACTATGAAACTTTTAACTTCTTAGAGTGAAATATTAGGATTGGGCATATTGGATTTTCCTGTTCAAATATTCTTTCCTTAGCAAGCCTTTGGAAAATGTCATGTGTTATTATTTTCCTTGAAAATACAGAATTTTATAAGGCATTCATAAGTTAATGAGTTGCTGACATATTATTGATACTGTTCTTCAGGGAAGTTTGACAGAAAAAAAATGAGTTTTGGCATGAAACGAATATTAGTGCAAAACTAGAGTTCCCATAAAATGAAAACATGATCAATTTTCTGTTGCCCCCACTAAAAGAAGAACTTTTCTTTTGTGCTCACTATATACATTTTCACTAGTACTCATTAGTATTAAGTGAAATTATGTAAACATGTGAATTTTTATTATAGATTAAAAATCTTTTTACACTAAATATATAGAAAAGATTCTAATTATTTATCAGTAGTAAAAGCATTTCATTTTAGAATTCCTTACTAAATGCCTGCTAACAAACTATAATATGGAGCCAAAAAATAAATAAGTAAACAATGCTGTGTTAGAGGTCTGGAAACAAGAAGAAATTTAAAGTTAATAATTCAGATTCCCATTTTGTAAAACATATCCACAGTTTGATGGACTTACTAAAAGACAACCTTGCTCAGAAGGTTAGATTATTCTGTGGAAAAATCACTAAGCTCCGAAACCAACAAAAAATGACCTATGAAAGTAAATGAGCCAACAAAATTTGATGTTGAAGTAATTTTCTCATGGTTCCCACCCATGAAATAGCTTTGTCATGATTTTACACTGGCAAGGACTCCATCAGAATCACAATGAGGTAAGGAGACAGATATTGCATGCTATTCCAGTCCTATTAGCCAGTTTTGTTTTTTTTTTAAACGATCTGGTTTTGGAAAGAATTGTCAGACAACTTACAAATCATCAGTTTTATAACCTTACCAGATATTTACATTTATAGAATTTGAAATATGAAAAGAACTTGAAAGAGTTTGATTTCTTTATCTGCACAAGTGACTTTTACAGAAATAAAATGGACACATGGAAAGATTTCCTCCTCTGTGCTTATATAATATGCATTATATCATTTAGTTCTCATGCGTACTAAATGAAATAAGCACTTTTCTCATCTGCAGGTTACAGTTCTAGAAACTGAAACTTAGGGCAGTTGAACAACTTTTCAATGTCCACGCAGTTGGAGAAAGTCAAGTGGGGAACTGAAATGAGTAATCTGTCCTACTATTTAACTTTCTCTTCCATGTTCACATGGCTCTCCTGTGCCTGGCTCATGACAATGGGAAGATAGGTGACTGATGTGTGTGTGTGTGTGTGTGTGTGTGTGTGTGTACAGGAGGGTTATTTGACCTTAAAATAAATCAACATGTCAACAGGGAGTTTACTGAATGTTGTTCCTGGTGAGAATTTGTGTTATCTCCTGGCAGTCCTTCTAGATGAAGGACTAGGTGGCTGGCAGCAGAGATAACGTTAAGATTGATAGATGTTGCAGGCAAGAACTGTAGCGCGGGCTTCTGGAGTGCACAGAAATTAGGTTTCTGAAGATAAAAAGTGGTTTTTGATATTTTGAACATGTTAAGTTTGATAATCTTATCAATATCCAAGTCAAGAAGTTAAATAGGCAGTTGGCTACTTGAAAGTGGAATGGAAGTTAATGTTGAAAATGGTGATATACCTGATGGCAAATATTTACCAGGGGCCAAGAATGTAGGCTCCCAAGTTCTCCCTCATCTTCATATCAGAAATAAGAGGAAAGTCAATTGAGCTCTTATCGAAATGGAAAATATAAAATAACAAAATTAGTCATGACCTGCAGGGAAGGGGGAAGAGACTCAGGTAAATTGGATGGGCAACTGTGTGATAAACCATACCATGTGGAATCATACTTCTGTTGGTGCACATATATGTAAAAGTTGTATATACCACTATGTTGGTTTTTAATGATTAATACTTGAAGCATATGTTATGATGCAATGTTAGATGCATGTATTTCTATACATTGCCTATATTAAATTCAAAAAGAAAAGTGTCCATGAAGACAAGAACATGCTTATATGATTCACATAGATGATATACAGAACTCCTGGATCCAATTCCGTGTGGGGGTGTAGAGGTTTTCTTACACAACAAGCTGTGCTAAAAATTCAGTTCAATTCTGTTGCTAGTGCACAGTCAGACTGTTTCCTTTGCTTCTGATCAAGCAGATGTGGATTCAACGTTCCCATGCTACCCTCTTCAGTTTTCAGGTGGTTGTCTCAAAAGCCCAGACTAGGACTTGCACGTATGAATTCACTAGAGTGGCACACACAACTCAGGAAATCCATTTACTCATCAGATTTGAGATTCCAACTTTCCCAGATTTCCCCATGCTCACCAGCCTGGGAGTTCTCCAAAGCCTCCTTCTCTTGGGGATTCGAATAAGGTTCTAAAATAGTAAGCTTTACTCCATAAAGTCATATTCCTTAAAATGTATGCACATGATTTTTTTTTTTAAATTTAGATGTGTTAAAATTTCAGATAATAGGCTTCATTGCAAGAATTTATCAGCTGCAAATTTTGTTTCAAGATAACATTAACACAAAGATTTAAATTTTATCTTGCTTGCAGATCTCTTGTGCAAGATGCTTTGAAAAATAAAGAGAACAAGTTAATACAGATTTCACTCAAACAGCCACTGAGAACATATGGTATTTCTAAGATGCTTTAAAACATATTTTGTAAAACACATGAGGCTTAAACTAGAAATTTCAAGTGTGAAAATGGAGAAAATAGATATATAAGGACAAATTAAGGGATATAAGCTACTCTCTTTTTCTTCCCTGCATCTACATTTCTTTTTAAACATTTATTACAATCCATTTATTATTTATTAGTACTTTGACAATATATTTTAAAGTTTTTCAATATCACATTTGTTATGATATTTGATATTAGATAACTTTTCTTCATAATTGTTCAATCTAGTTAACTTTTTGAATTTAATGTAAAAAATATAGTTTAAATAGGTAACAGCTAAAAAGACAAGGAAAATTATGTAAAGAGCTTGTAATATATCATGCAGTCTTGTTATGTATTTTTCAATATATCCAACACACAAATATCAAATAAAATATTTCCATATAAACATATATTATGCTTTCATAATGTCCTCTTGAACAAAATTATATAGATTCACTAAATTTTCACAATTATGATAATATAAACTAACCTATAAGGAACATGCTTAGCCAGTCTTCAATGTATCTTTTTCAGTTTTCTATAAAAATATGCAAAATGAAATTGCTAAATCAAAGAGAATGCACTTTTAAAAATTGAATCATAATACATTTAACATCTATATTTGTGTGACTAACTCAATTATGAAATCATCGGCTTTAGAAGCTGTGCTTTTTTATTTTTATAATCTCAAATATAACTAATTTAAAATATTCTAACAATACTTTGAACGAGCTTTGAAATTAATGAATAATTTCATATTTATTCAGAGATTACCTTTGATAAGCTGTAATGTACACATTTGCATTGCTAATATTTTTCATATATATATTCACTATTATTCTACTAATAAAATATCTAAATAATGCTATGATTATATCTATATGATCTTCTGAAACAAAAAAAAATACAATCCAAAATTTTTATTTTATTTTATTTTTTATTTATTTATTTTTTTGAGACTAGGTCTAGCTATTTTTGCCCCTGGAACCACAGATTCAAGCAATCCCCAGCCTCAGCTTCCCAGGTAGCTGGGATTACAGGCGCACACCACCATGCCAAGCTATTTTTTTTGGAACTGGGTCTCGCTATGGGTCCCAGATGGGACTCGAACCACTATCCCTAGCCCCGGCCGCTTCATAGGCTGAAGCTTACAGGCACAAGCCACCATGCCCGGCAAATCCAAAAATTTTAAACCATTTCCAGAACTCTTCGATTCAGGGTCATGCTCACAGATTGCTTAAAATTTGACAGATCAATTTTGAATATGAGTCTAGATGATTTTGTTCCAGATATATTTCATAACACTGTATGAAGTTCAAAGTCGATTTGTGAAATGTTAATGTTTCAGTGTCTTGCTTTATAGAAAGTCTCACTTTACAGCTGTTGATGATAACCTCTCAGATGCCCTGATACGTTTATAGGATAAATGTATAGAATGAGGTAGCCTGCCATCAGACCATTAAATCACTTTGAAGTCTAGGTAAAAGCCACAGCTGAAAAATTCATCTGCAAGAACACTGCAAAACAATGAGTATGAGCTTGAATCTTCATTATTACTAATACTTCATTTGACCATCCTTTCTTTTCATTTATTTCTCTAGACCTCAAATAAATATTCAATTGCAACTTGGCTACAGAGGTAGTGCTTCTGCTTTAGCTTCAGCTTCAAACATAATAAACAGAATTGTTCAGTGTAACATGTACCCTTGAAAGGTTTACACTCCCTTCCCTTACTATCCTCATCCACAAAGGGTGGGTCATAGCTACTCCCTAATAATTTTTTATTTCTATTTGCTACTTAATAGCTTGAATTTCAGGTAAACGTTTTGAAAAGATGGAGAAGTGAAAAAAATAAGCACGCACTAATTTATTTTAAAAATTATAATGAATCTATCATATGCTAGTTACCTATGGTTGTGAAAAAATAGTATTCTCCAAAAATGATTAAAGAAAAGTTTGTTATTATATTACATTTTTGCAAATCACTATTTTTTTTCCATTAAGGGAGATCTGGTCATTCTGGTTTTTGCATTTTGTTTGTCAATCGTTGCTTTTATTAAAATATATGAGAAAAATCCAGCCCACACAGATATAGCTATGTAGTTTTTATTTTTATTTATTTTATTATTTTATTATTTTTATTTATTTTTTTAATTTATTTTATTGATTTGTCACAACTGTGCATTAATTGATCCCTCTTCCTCCCTCCATATCCCCCCTCTGTCTACCCCCTCCAGTCACTCCATCTCCCATTTTTCTGCAATTTGTTGGTTGGTTAAGTTGATGTTCAGTTGTTGGTTGTTTGGCCCATTGTTCTCTTCTGATATTTGGTAAGTGTGTGTGTGTGTGTGTGTGTGTTTACCCCGGGGGTTTTCCCACTTCACTAACATTTGTT
>PVHY01001701.1:0-148242 GCA_004024945.1 Uropsilus gracilis
GGACAAATATGTAATATTCAACATATTCTGGAGCTGAAGCGTTTGGATTATTATTAAAAGGATTGTTCACTTCTAATTGCATTACTGTACTTTTAAATAGACAAGTAAAATGTTATTGTGTTACATTTATTGGAGAAATGTTAAGACAAGCTATATTAAAGCTATGACAAACCAGTTAATGAGGTCATGAATAAATAGCCTGGTAATGATTTTTTTAATATTATTGAAGAATAACTTTTCATGCAAATCAAAACCACAATAAAATATCCTCTCAACCTGTGAGAATAGCCCATAGCAAAAAGGCCAGATGAGAATGTGGGGGAAAAGGAATGCCTATGCATGCTTGATGGAAATGGGAATTAGTGTGTTCCCAGAGGAAAACCGTATGGAGGTTCCTCAAGAAAGTAAAATAGATATACTATGTCATGCAGCAATTCCACTCCTAGGCATCTATCTCAAGAATATGAAAACACTAATTTGAGAAGCTCTCTATGTACCCCTGTGTTCACTGCAGCATTTTTCACTGTAGACAAATTGGGAACCTTGTGACAAATGACACACAAGTGGGTTGAGGAGATGTGGTCTGTACACACCATGGAATACCACTCAGTAATTAAAAAAATGAATACCTGTCATTTTTGCGGCAACGTGCATGGAACTGGAGACAATTGTGCTAAGTGACACAAGCACAGAGAGGAAAGACATTTACCAGATGATTTCACTTATGTGAAATAAGGAGAAATGAAACAAAAGAATGGACAAAACTAGACCAAAGAAACCCTGGAAATCTGAGTATAGAATTGAGACTCCAAGGGGGTGGGGGATTAGGGGAAGGAATGATGTGAAAAGGGATGGGTGGTGGTGGGAGATTATTGATACTTTGATGGTGGGTGTGGTGTGGTCACACACATCTGCAGAGGTTCACTGAAAAAGTCCTGAAATTTATAATTTATATGAGCACATGAGAAAAGATTGCAAGACAACCAGGTGTCCGTTGTCTGTATAAACACGGTGTCTGGATAAGCACCATGCACTGATTGTGCCACTGGAGCTCCAAGTAACACACAATCTAAGGAAAGGTGTTAGCAGTGGCTCCCTCGGAGAGTACATAACCGATGACATTAACTAGAATTCACCTAGAGTGGTTGTTGAATTGGTAATGCCATTGAATGTATGTTGGCAATACTGGGAGTCCAATGTATGTATCTTACCAGATGCTCTCAGAAAACACTAGAAAAAAAATTAAGACAGTTTCTCTGAGGTCACAGAACAGGATAGGAACAATGGCTATGAAAGTCAAACCCTTCTCCCCTGTTATCTCTATAGAACAAAACCCATAATCTCTGAGGGGAGAATAAAAGACCTTTGTACTCAGGGCACTGGTGAAAATACCCCTTATTGGAGGAGAAGGAGCAGGTAAGAAGACTATTTTGGGTGTGAGGACAGGAAGATGTGCTGTTGACAGAAGTACAGGTGAAGGAAGAACGAGATTGAAAAGGCCAGACTGTTGATAGCAAAGGATATCCAGTGCACTTGTCATGCACAGAGAAGATGACATTGTCAATATCACATCAATAGCATTTTTATATTAAAAAAACATAGCTCCAATCTATTCATCAGACAGTATCAGGTAAAATTCAGTTGAGGAAATCTATCACACATCCGATTTGTACTCTTCACTAGTTGCAATTTCCTGAAAAATAAGCAAAGACTGAGGGCCTGTTGCTGATTGGAAGAGACTAAGGAGGCATAACACTGAATGCAAGTTGCTGTGTAATTTGGATATTGAACAGAAAGAGACCTCAGTGGAAAAACTGTTATAATTTGAGTATCATCTATAGTTTAATCATATTGTATAAATTTTGATCTTAGCTTTCCTAACTGTACTAGGGTTCTGTGAGACGGTAACATTGGGGGGAGCTGGATGAATAGCACATGGAAACTTTCTGTCCATTAAGTATAATTCTTTTTAAAATGAGCCCGATTGCATGGCATTCTTGTGGCCTCAGGCGTATATTTTAAGGCTGTTAATTTTACCTTGCATGGCTATGTGTTGTGTAGCAGTTCATGTCACCTGACTTCTCAAATAGCTGGAAATGGGCACCCATTCAGGGACACTTAGGTGTCCAGTGAAACTGTTCAGACAGTAGACCTGGCTTATCTGCGACCACTTGATGGTGAATCCACTAACGACTTCTATATCCTTTCTTTTTGATTTTTGTGTTTTATTATTTTTAAGAATGAGAACTTAGTGTGTCAGAAAGTTGGGTGCTGAGGGTATGGGGTCTGGCAGATGGATGCCCTGTGCATGGAGCCGGCAGATGCAGAAGCGTGGAGGGCAAGGCTGCACATGGGTGTTCAGCACAGACTATTCATATGCTCTCACCCTACCTTTCACGGCGCTTTATGGCACCCTGCTGCCACCAGTTCCTTCACTGGTTAGTTCTTCCCATGTAGTGTTGGGGAAGTGGCTGGGAGCTGCTGCTGGCTCACCTGTAGCACCATGCCCTTGATGCCACCGGTCATGTACTGTGCTGCATGACTGTGAGGGTTGGTGCCCACCCAGATCAGCACAATCATGGGCTAGATGCAGCCCAGTTTGCATTCTCCAGCTGTATGGGCACGTGCTGCCTGCTGTCACTGCCAAGGCCAACACTTAGCACATATGTAGGAGGAAAAAAAAGAAAGATGCCTCTAGAAGCCACATTGGTGCATTAGCTGGACTGAGGAATCCCTCATGAAGGCAACATAAGGTCCTTACCTTTGCTGTTGTCCATGAACCACCAGTAGAGCAGGGACATCCATCAGTGTCCGATGTCCTGGACGTTCCACCTGGGCATGGCTCTAGTAACCAGGTACTCCCCTCCCAGCTGTTCTCTGACACCAAGATGGGGGGAGGAGCTAGAATCCTTTTTAATATCACTTAAAATATTTTATAGACTAACATCCTCCCCCAAACACTCTTTTCCTTGAGGCCGGATGAACAGTGATCTCCTGATTTTCTTCAAACTTATCTCTAGCCATACATTCTTTAGATTCCTTGGCTATCTCTGTTTCTTTGCTGTGTATGCCAAGCTTTATTCATCTTCTACATCTAATAAATCACCAAGCCTTATTGATTTTTTTTCTTAAATGCTTTTCGTATCTGTTCATTTATCTCCATCACCACTGACCCTGTCTTTGTCCAGGAAAACATCACTGCAATTACTGCAACAATCTCTTAAGTGGTGTCTAGATCTCTGGCTCATTTTTCTGGAGTAATTGTTGGAAACAAACCTGATCATGATGATAAGCACCGTGGTTTTCAAGCCCTTTAATGATCTACCCTACTCAGTTCTTTAGAACATTCACCCTCCTTGCTTTTACCTTATTTCATTCTCTCTCCCACAGTGGGAACTTTGCAGGTCCTTGTCACTTGTGTCCTTAGAACCTGTCCTTTGTCCTCCCTGCTTTATCACGCAGGTAGTTCTTGCCATTGCTTTTACTCCTCCTCTGAAACCATGGTTCCTTGAGACTACTCGTGACTGCCATAGTCTCTATTCTATCAGCTTCCATAGTAACCACTCACTGCCCATGTTAAAGCAGATGTTGTGCCACCTCTAATTACTTGTTGGTATGTGCCCGTCACTCAATCTTAACTTCCTGGAGAGTAGAGACCTTGCACTGTTCACTGTGTTCCCCCGAGAACAGCACTCACCATTTTTGTGTTGAGTGAACAAATGGCATCAGGAGACAGGGATAGCCTCATCCGTGAGTGACATTGCTTGGCACTCTGGGCTTTGGCGGGACATGTTCATCAGCCATTCCTTCTGGTTACAGACTGATTTATCACAATATTCTGCGTGTGTGTTTTCTCCCTGCAAGCTCTCTGCCAAGTGCTATTTTGTGATTTTCACTGGCGAGTCAGTGACATCTTCGGGGCCTGACTGACAAGCACTTGTATCATGACAGAGTGTACTATGCATTTCATTTGCTTCCATATGACCCACCCTCAGCCGGTGGACTTCCATTCATACCAAAACTATTCAAGTTGGGAGGAGGGTGGTTTGTTTTGAGAACATTGGCAAATGGTGTGGCAGCATGGAACCCAGTGGAGAAGCTACAGTGAGGGTAACTCTTCTTACTGCCTGTCATTTGGATTCCACCATTTGTGGCCATCTGCCCTTGACACGCATTTCCCCTATTAAGATGGGGGCGCTGCACTGCAATGAGTGAATTAGTAATTGTTTCAAGTCCTCAATTTGGGACCATCTTCATTCTGTTTTCACACACAAAATTCATGCCAAGAAGATGAGGTCAGGGGCTCGAATGGGCTTTTTCATTCAAATCATTTCCCTCCTCAGCCAAGGAATCCAAGATCTTGGCCTACATATCCCTGTTTGGTTGTTGTTGTTGTTTTAATGCTATGTCATATTTTACCAATAAGGCTGTAGTATTTTGAAGGGCAATGCATTTGAAGGGCTTTGCATTTTTCATATAACTTCTTGATAAATTATTAAATATAAAAATTATGTATTATATATCACATGGTCCTATGCAATAATAATAAATACAAATGCTGCCTTTATTAAATATCTATCATAATAAGTCTATGAGGCCAGTAGCAACCGCATTTCACAAATAAGAAACCCAACTCTTAGATAAGAAACCCAAATCTTAGATACTTAAGTTATTCGGTCAACATCACAGAGCTGTAGCCACTCATGAGCGTCCCTGTTCTCTCTTCCTATAGTGGCCTGTGTGACATGAACATGGATTTGCGAGGACTCCAGAATTTAGTTAGTAAACTAACTACCTAGTAGTCACGATTACTCCTTGTTGCGATTTTACCTCAACTGTTTCTTATTTGGCCAAGGAAGAGATGGTGCTGAATGATGTAATCACAGCTTATTCTTGTCACACTTGCCTTAAGAAAGAGTGTTTTGTGAAATAGATTCTATGCAAAGGTTTCCACCAAGTGCTGTAGGTAGATCATAATAATTTGAATACCAAGGCAGATTTTGTTTTTATCAGCAGGGGTTTCAAGAAAAAAAAAAAAAACATTTGCATTTCCCAGTAATGAATACCTGGAAAAACAATTGAAAAATGGTAATTCTTTGCAAATGAAATTTAGGTGATTGTGGAGATGTAGTACAGCAAAAGGAATAGCTTATGTGAATATGAAAACAAACTGGTTCACAAATAAAGACCACCAAATCGATTTGCATTTGCAGCTTGCAAGAACAAAATGCCGTTTGTGGCATGTGTCTGATACTAGATCTTCTGGGGGTTATTCCAGTCATTTTCCTGTTAGTTTGAAAGCAAAAGTAGAAACCAGGAAGCCTGGAATTACAAAAGCTGGTAACAATAAATGAAGGTGATAGTGCAGAGAAGGGCTTCCATACCTTATGGATATTAAGGAAGATACAGCATGATCCAAAAGGGCCAAATTTCAGCTCAGTTGAGTATTATCAATATTATCTTACTGTTATTATAAGATATGATATTTTAAGCCAAATGATATTGTTTATAACACAAATGTGCATAAAAAATCAGTTATTGTGACCAACTGTTATATCTCCAGAAGATTGTCTTCATGACAAACAAATGATTACGGAAAAACACTCATTTGACTTGGGTAAAAAGAAAAATCTGAGAAAATAGGAACCAAGAGGAACAGAAGTTATGAACCTTATGCAAAAGAAGTGTGGCCCTCTGCCCCTTAGCCATCCGAAGATCCAAGATCCGTGAACTAGCTGACTCTAACCACTCTGAGCTCCAGTCTTCTCTGTTCAAATGAGGGTAATTCTGAGACTGAGCACAAGAGGGTGATCAAAAACAAATAATGGCTTAAAAGCCTATACTTGGAGCTAGGGAATTGTAGCTTCCACTTTTGTGCCATAGGTTACATGGTCAATCCAAGATCAGTGGGACATAGAATTTTCTGTTTACAAGGAGGACAGGAAAAGGGATAAAAGAGATAAATAGCCATTGATAGCATGTTTATAGCTTTCACATTATGCATATATGAACTAAATTTTGATGGACCAATAGATATTATCAGTCTTATAAATGTTTTCACTTTTCATTCATATAAAGTTACCTCTCTACAAAAAGCTCTATAATTCTTAAAAACATTAAGCCACACATTCCTATTTTCCTTTGTAAATGTTAGATATTCCTATCAGTTACCTGTACATGCCTCTATAGATTTTAGCAGTGGTATTATCATCTTTAAGTTTACTTACAAATCTAATCCAAATAAAAATTGCAAGATCTTAAATGGAAGACAAGTTCAAGTTAATACCTAAGGGTATTCACCACACTATACCTTTCATTGTAATTCATTTGAGTATTCTGAAAAAAAAATTCACTTACGTACCTAATTATTCTTACATCAGCCCACCCATGTATTGTAGACAAGTGGCTGAGAAATTTATTCTGATTAACAATGCCATCCTTGAATATATTTCTGGCATTCTAGTAATAATGAATCCACACAAGAGACTAATTTGAAATATTCCCTTGGTGTTTAATGTAAAACAATGTACTCAGAAAAAAAAATGCACTCTTTGTGTAAATACTAAATAAGGAAAGGTGAACCTCCAGAATGAAATTAATGAATTATTTGTCAAGCCCTTCTTGAAAACTTTTCAAAGTGTCAATCCCTGTCACAATTTTTCTAAGAAGACAGGTCCTGAAAGCCTTTCAAAACAAACACAAGTGTATCTTCTAAATAGCACTATCTAGTTGGATTTCCTAGCAGATACTAATAGATACCCCATTCTTGTCTATACTATAAAGAAAAAGAATCTTCATTATGGAGTTGTTGGAAGGGTTACAATAAATGAGACAAATGATAAATAAATAGAAGATGCAAAAGCACTTTGTAAATAATAAAATCATACATGCACACTAAAAGTAGCATCCATCCAGCTTACTTTCAAAAATTGTGAGTAAAGCAAGAATTAATTTATAAAGCCTTATTTTTGGCTTTATCACAAGTTATAGTGTGCCATGTAGTGCACAAAAATCATGTTTCTATCTTGCCCACTACATTCTGGGTACTTAAAGAGCTGAAATCATTTTTTATTTATCTCTGTGTTTCATGCAATCCCATGAGCGCATGGTGGATGGTCTATAAGTTCAGTCATATGTTACAAGACACTTTACATGTATTAACTCATTTAAATTTCAAATGCTCAAGTGTGGATGGTGAAATTGTAGATGAATTTAGCGACAGTGAGGATGGAATATAATGATAGATTTTAAAGAATCAGTAAACAGATCTTCTTGACAAGTTTTTAAAAATTTGCTACCACATTCAAGATAATAGTTTGGGTAATACTTTATCCAGGAGAACTTTGAGAATTTATCATCTCTGGGAATTTTACCATCTGTTCTCCGTGATATTTTTCTACATTATCTAACAAATGTGCAGGGTTTCCAAGTTCTCTGATTTTGGATTCAATGCTTCTCAGCCTGCTGAGAAATTCTGTTTGGGGACAAAATGTATTCCAGTTCTTCTTCCTTGTGTTCATGAACTTTGGACAGACCACTTGCTCATGTTTCCCTCTCTTCTAAACTAGAAGAAATTACAATGGCGCTTTCTTTCTCAGCACAAAACATACATATTAAGCTACTATATAAATGTGCCTGTTTTATAGTGTTCATAATCAGTAGAAATCCTGCTTTCAACATGACCTTAGTAGAAACAAATACAGTCTTTAGATTGCAAGTTCAAGTCTTACTAGTAAAGGATAATTAGACAGAAGGAAATAAAAAGCAATTTAGCATGGTATCAAGAGTTTCATTAGCTACTTAATATTCACTTTAAAAATCACCAGTAGGACCATCGACCTCATAAATTCTGTGAGGAAAAGATGCCCTTTCTAGCCCAAAGCCTTAAGATCAAGGATATGTTTTCACTGTAAACAAAGGGGAAGTTGTTTATACTATAATCCATGAATTGGCAGCAGGATAAAGGATGAGTCTGCTTACTTCACCTAGTCTCCCCCATGAGATTCCTGGGTACCTGGAGAAGGAGCTATGGCAACAATAACTGGCTTGAAAATACATAAAGTTTAGCCTCAGGATGTTATAATAGTTGAAACTCCTAGAAGAGTCATCTTTTGATTAAACAATGCTCTTGGGATTGGCAGAACTCCAAGGCTCCAATCCAGTCCCTGTCTGTTTGTTTGCTTTGGTTTTGTCCTCACTGAATGTATATCGCACCTAAATAATAGGCTGAAAATCAGAAAAAAAGTCACACAAACTCATCATCTAACATTAAGTACACCACTAAAAGTCCCTGACCGTTTTCCTGAAGTCTTAGTCAAGCTAAGGTTAGTAAGTTGCTGATTATTTCCTTTGATTTTCTACCTGAAAACTTTCCTGAGAACCTCATGGTGACATTGCTACAATGGTAGCCTGCTAATGGGGTAACTTTTGGAAAGATAAGGCAAAGACATGAAGAATTGCTCATGTTTTTCAGTTGCATTTGAGCAGAAATGATGTTAAATATTTCTTCCACTCATAATAGACCAACTTCATGTTACTACATCTATTCCTAGCCCCTATGCATTATTTATAGAGCCATGGATAAATTCTGATTTGCCTTACAAAATATAAAGTACATTTGAATAAATTCAAACTCTGAAAAATCTCAGAATAAAAGTTACACTCTAGATATATGAAGTTTGACTTAAAAATAAGGTGATTGATTGTATAATGTGAAGATCTAAACTCATCCATCGACTGGCATTCCCTTCTAACTAGTTCACGTGAGCAAACAAATTTATCTCTGCGACAACCTAATGCTTCAATAGTTCACCAACCTTTATTCTTGGTGTTAACTCTGGAGGCTGTGTCTCACATTCAGTGACCCATAAAACATTCATTTCATATCTAATATGCACAAGCTGCTATTTTTTGTACTATTCCCATCATTTGCAGGGGGAAATGATGTTTTTAAACCAAAAAGTAATGTGAACCTGATGAATTTTTTTTGGTCTATAAAACAAAGTAGAATTACTGAAACATGTTTTTCAAGTGACTTTAGCTAGTTTCCAACCAAATTCTGAATGAAATTCAAACCTGTCCTCATATTTAACCAGAGTATTGAAAAGTGTTTTAAAGCAAAATTGTCCTTAGATACATAAACCTTACTATATATATATATATATAATTGATGTTTATATATATATATATATAATTGATGTTTTTAGTCTACAAAGAGAAAGTATAGATTGTTGTGCATATATAATGAGTCAAACTATTGTATATCCTCTCATTATGTTTTGTGATTTGCTTTTGTTTTATAAGGTTAGAATGTCTCCCCTTTCTGTGTCTAGTGTAGAGCTGATGTTCATGCAAATCAAATTCACAGGTTTTCATCACAGTTGTAGTGCAGGGGAAACATGATTTCAGTTGTTGGAACTCTAGCCTATAAAAAGGTATCTTACTGTCAAGCTAAACTCTGACCTCTACACACCAGACCAATGTGATGAGTAAAGTTTCAGAATGATGCCTTTATTCCACATGTTTAGGAGTGTGCTTCATTCTGGGATGATGTAATACTTTCAACTGAAGTGTCCTATTTCATTGCCAATCTCTGCTTCACGACAGCACTGTTTTTGTTGGGTGTGCTCTTGCCAGCGTGGCTGTTAATCCTCTCTGAAACTTTAAATTATGTTAACATAATTCTCCTCCTATGAGCAGCTGAGAGATGCAATTTGGTTGTCTTTGATTATATTTTTCTTTTCCACGTATCAAATCATTTGTCAATATGTCAACAGTAAAACGATTAATGCTGTTTGTTGAAACATCAGGAGTATTAATAGTCCTATTAAAATGAGTCGGGTTATAAATATTCTCAGAGCTGATCAATGCAGCATATCATTATGGAAAGAAATCCAGCTGCCTGAAGAAATGATGCATGTTCTTTGTAAACACAGAGTGAGGTTGATTTCGTCAACAGTGAGTACAGTGTGCTGGTCTCGGTCAGAACAAACTTTTCCCTCAAAGAAACAAAAGTTCCAACAGAGTATGGGGCATAGATATTCTGTGGGTATATGACAGGTGTCTTTCTTGGTAATTAAAACAGACTGGCTGCAAAACTCTACAGGTTTGCTGATACAGTCCAAATATTGGTTCAAAATCAATGTAAAAAGGTTGAAAATCAATGCAGAGAAGTCAAACTCCGACACTGAACATTCTGATGATTCCCTACAAGATTTAAGAAGAGAGGGGAGTGTAGTGATTAAATGAATGGGCTCTAGAGTCAGATTCCTAAATAGGAAATCTAGCTCTGCGACTAACTAGCTGTGTGACCTTGAGCCACTGATTTTGTCTCTCTGTGCCTCATTTTGTTATATACATTGGGAAAAATACTGTTTTCTTCATCCAGGAATACATGCCTTTGTGCATGTGAACATTAGAATAACGCTTAGCATCCAGTGAGTACTGGTAATATTAAGCATTGAAGTACTTACTCTGTTTTCACTTCAATTTAAAAAGTGACAGTTTTCCTTCCTGACTACTCTTAGAAAATATTCTCCATTTTGTATTTTGCTGGTGGTGGGCCAAATCATAGATACATTCATTTTCAAATATTGGTTGTTTAAAAATGTTAGATATTAAGTTTGGTCGGTTGACCTGTAAGGTTTCTTCAAACTCCAAAATGCAATTGCATTTTCTTTCAAAGTGCATATATCAAAATATCACGTGTGTCCCGTGAGTAATTAACCTGTTCTTAAAGGTAATTACAATAATCAATAAAAATGCCAACTCTGAGAATGTGTTCACAAACTACCTACAATTACCAGATACTTCAGCAATTACATTAAAGAAGAGCTTAGTTTTTATAATGCAAATCATCAGAAAGTGTGAAAGGACAAACATATTAGTCTCATGTACAAGACAGCTAACTATTAAAGAATTTGAACAATTGAAACATATTTAGATCTTGAAAGAATTGGATGTCCTATAGCAAAGAACAGATAACAACATGAAAACACAAAAGCTCCTAAAATATTAATTTTAGTATAAAATTTATAAAGCTATATGGAGACAAAGAAAATTAAGGCAATTTTTGTTAGAAATTTAATGTATTCTAACTACTTTATATTCTAAAGCTGTCCGATATGGATTTGGAAATGATCACATTCAATCCTGCAATTATATTTCTCATCTTTACCATATTCTTTATTCACCCCTAAAACCACAAATGAAAGGATCACATAACCACTTAAAGTAGACAGAAAAAAAAATGGTTTAGATTTCACAGCAGTAGCATCTACTCGTTGTAAAATATTAGTAATTTGCCTAATCTCCCTGTGCTTTGATTAACAATATTTTTCAAGTGAGGAGATTAACATTCATCTTTTAGTATGTCTTAAGTAGTGTTAATTAAAACAGCATCTATAGTCTTTTGTGCCCTCCCCCTACCCGGGTTTTCTCCCTCCTCCCCATCTCTCCATTTATGTTTCAGTTTTACTTTTTTGGCATTTTTATATTTTTCTTCTCCATTTGCTTATTTTTCTTAACCCCCTCATATAAGTGAGACCATCCTATATTTCTCTTTTTACTTTCTGGCTTATTTCCTCCAAGAAGATTTCCTTCTAGCTCCATCCATGTTGCTGCAAATAACATAAGGTTGTCTTCTTTGATTGATGAATACTATTCCATTGTGTAAATATACCACATCTTTTTCAGCCATTCGTCAGTTTTGGGGCATTTAGGTTGTTTTTATATCTTGGCAATTGTAAATAGTACTGCAATAAATATGCGTGTACAGGTGCCCTTATGAATGATTGTTTTTGTATCCTTTGGGTAGATACCTTTTGGGTAGTGGGATTGCCGGGTGGAATGGCAGTTCCACTTTCAGTTGTTTGAGGGTCCTCCACACAGTCTTCCATAGTGACCGGACCAGCTTGTTCTCCCACCAGTAGTGTAAGAGTGTTCCTTTTTCTCCACATCTGTGCCAGCAACACAGGGGCAAGGGGCAATGTGTTGTTGCCCCTTTTCTTTATATGGGCCATTCTTACCTGTGTAAAATGTTATCTCAGTGTAGTTTTGATTTGCATTTCCCTGATTATTAATGATGCTGAACATTTTTTTCATATGTCTATTGGCCATGTGTACTTCTTTCGAGAAGTGTCTTTTTAGCTCTTTGTCCCATTTTTTGACTGGGCTTTTTCTTTTGTTTTTGCTAAACTGTGTGAGCTCCTTGTGGATCTTTCTTATCAGACCCTTATCACTTGTATGGACAGCAAAAATTTTCTCCCAGTTAGTTGGGTTTCTTTTTGTTTTGGTTATTGTCTCTTTTGCTGTACAAAAGCTTTTTATTTTGATGTAGTCCCAGCTGTTTATGTTCTCCTTCATTTTTTCCAGCTGTAGATGTGTCCAGAAATGGATTTCTGACATGTAATTCAAAGCGAGTTTTGTGCAGATTTTCCTCTATATATTTTATGGTTTCAGGTCTTATATCCAAGTCTTTTATCCATTTTGAGCTGGTGATAATGTGGGAGAACCTCGGGGCAGACAATAATGATGATGATATATATGTGTATATGTGTATATATATAGACAGACATGTGCAATCAATAAAAATAAAACTAAAAAAAAAACTAGCATCTATGAAACACAATGTAATGCTCGCAAGAAGATATTGTTTTGGCGCACAAGCAGAGAGGAAATACGGCCTCATTCATGCTGATAGTTTTTTCATGGGAAGATTAGAGAAATAACAGACTGAGGTATGGGGAGAATTCACCCTGGTCAGAGAACAAAAAGTGGCCTAAGAGAAGTCTGTAGTATTGAAATTGGGTCGAAATGAGGGGAAAGCCTCGAACTTACAAGCCCCAGGTCCGTATCACCATGTGTAGCAGCTGCGACACAAAACACAGTTTAACAAGGGATTTTATTAACAACGGAGTTCAACAGGGAAAACAAAAAGTCCTTAAAAGCCATAAATGGCAGTTATCTTACCCCAGGTACCATTTTTAGTCCCAAAGTTCCCAAAGACATAATCCAAGATGGTGCCCGTTTGCCCCTCCAAAACCTCAGAGGTTGGCACTCTGCAAAGTCCAGTCTTTCTCTGGCATCTTCTCTTCTTCTCTCTCCAGTATCCCGAGCTTCTCTGCTTCTTCATGGTGCTTCAAATTTCTTCCACAATTGCTGATTTCATCTTTCCAAATTCCTGGCCATCACCAGATACCAGCTTTCCAGGTCACCTTGCCGCGGCGTCACACTCTCCACACTGGCCACTCTTCCGCTGGCCACCATGACTCCTTGCCACCACCAGCTCACTCTTCCAGGGGGCTTCTGCCCAGCCTGGTCACTCAGGCTACCCGCCTGCCATTCTCTCCTCTCTCTCTAGAAGGCTCTGCTCCCCCGTCCTTCTCCAGGTGCCAAAACCTCTGAGCTCTCAGCTTCACATGGTTCTGTTCTGCTTCTCGTGCAAATCCTCCCTCAGCTGCTTTCTCCTGCAGCTTTTAACTGCCACACCCCCAAGGGTGGGGGAAGGGCACCTAGTTTCAGTATGAAGTGACCAATGTCCTGACTTGGAATTTCTGGTCGAAACATAGTGCTTTTTAATTTATTGAGGAACTGCCATGTTGTTTTCCACAGCGACTAAACCAGTATAAATGGGTTCCCTTTTCTCCACATCATCACCAACACTTATTTCTTATTTTGTCTTCAAGGTAATATTCTAACAAGTATAGGGTGATACATTATTGTGCTTTGATTTGCATTTTCAAGATAATAAGTGATGCTAAACATCACCTGTTGGCTGTTTGGCCATTTTCCCACTTCTGGCAAGGTTAGTCTAGGAGTGATGAACTCTTTTAACTTGCATTTGTCCATGAAAGTCTTTATTTTCTCCTTCATACCTGAAGAGTAAGTTTGCTGAATCTTTGTTCTTTTCTCATTTGAAGTATCAGACACCTCCTCAAATCTTGTTGTCTTCAGGTTGGAGATCATTTTTTGGTCCTGCTTATATTTAGGACTTTCCCCAGCCTTGTGTGGGACTTGTGTGGACACACTTGCTTCTCACTTTCAGTTTCTTTTTTGCAGCACAATTCTTAAGCATGTACGTCTTTCATTCTTAAAACTAACCAGATTGGCTTCTAGAAATTACTTTTTTGTTTGCCAGACAATGCCACTCCAACTCAAGGTTGTGTTTCCAATCATGCCTGACTCCGGCCTGTTTTTTGAGGCCTTCCTATTTGCAGAAACTCACTCCCCTGCCTGTACAGTGTGCCCAAGCCAAGCACAGAGTCAGGGGGATGTAGATTTAGAACTCAGTGCCTTGGAAGTGCCCATGAGACAGGTGGAGGATCCTTGGGTGGGTTATCCCAGTGGCTAATATGCAGGCTTCACACTGGAGTCCTGAAAGCAGTCACCAGACCTGGCGCCCTTGAATGCCCTGTGATGTTTCTACCTGCCTTTCCAGACCTTCTCCCTTTTTGCAGCACATCCCATGCATCTGAGGTGTAGGTACTCACTCACTTCTCTCTTTTACCTGCGTGTGAGAGGACGCTACGATCTAGTTCAGTCTCACACGGTGCCACCTTGGGGAAGAAGGGGCATGGGCAAAACTCCACCTGCTATCTTCACTGCACCCACACTCACAAATTATTTTTTGTTCCAAAAGAGTGCTGGGATCTCTCCTTTGGGAGGTTGGCAAAGGTACTCTCTGCTATAGGTGTGTGCACGAGGTAGCAATCTCTGTTTTCCCTGACTATGACTGAGAGAGGCTGCGGTTGGTTCTACTGGCTCTTGTGCTCTCTGTAGCCCACACTGGGGGCTGTCACCTCATACCCAGTTCAGAGGTTGGTGAGACTGCTCCTGGGTTCCCTGGCATATGGTTCTGAATCCCACAACTCCTACCATGTTGTGCTTGTTTGTGAATGGAGGATGATTTCAGTTATTCAAAAGGAAGATCTAGAGTAGGTACAGCTTATGCGGCCATGATGCTTACATCACTCTCCCTCTGGTGCCTAACTTTAAGGCTTATCTACTCCCCAAACTAGAGGGTTGGGTCCTAGGACTGGAGAATGCTGAGGTTGGGGGAGATGATGGAATGAAGCTCCAGACACACCCAATTTTTAAAGTACCAATAATTACACGAATATGTCCTCTTTCTTTTCAATGTGTCTTCAGTTGGGCTGCCATGGCAATGTACCATAGACAAGGGCTAAGAACATGGACATCTACTTTTTCATATGTATGAAGGCTGGGGTCCGAGATCATAGCACCAGCATAACGGGGTTCTGCTGAGTGAGGGTATTTGTGGCTTGCAGACAGGCTGTGTGTTTACCTGTTTGTTTGTTTGTTCTTTGTTTGTTTGTTTTTTATGCATTCTTATGCTGTGGAGGAGAAACAGAGGCATGTTTCATTTTTCCATAAGGCTCCCAATCAGTATGACCTCATCTAAATCTCACGAATACCCTGTATCCAAATACCATCACAATAAGGACAGGGCTGCAACAAATGACTCTTAGGAGGGAGACGTTCAGTGGGAGCAGACTGCATACTTAATGTATGTGCCACAGAAAGGCCTGAATCTCTTTGTCAGATGCTGGGATTCAAGATCTGATTTTGTCATTTCCTTTTCTAATTTTATGATGATTATAGTTGCTACCCTATGGGCTTAGGACGGAATACTTCACATTGAGTTTTAAATTCCTGGCTTCTGAATTAATGTTCATTGTAATTATTATGATGACTATAAATGTTTGAGAAAACTGATATATTATAGTGTTATTACAGTGTCACACTTGAATGTGAGATTGTTAGGCAATTCTGAATTTTTTTCCTTGAAAATGTCTAGGATGTTATTCGCTTCTTTGATGCTGTGTTAGCTTCTCCATTCTGTGTTAAAAGATATAAAGCATAGTTCTATACATTAGCTCATTGGCATGCATGCTACTCACACAAATGTTGGGGAAAATGGCAGACTGTTTTATAAAACTTAGTTATTACTGTTATAATAATGATTATGAATGAAACGAAAGATATACTTTCAAATTTCTCGAATTTTATTATTTCATTTAAAGGCATTACTTCATATATGTTAAATTAAAATCTTGATGAAACAAAGATTGTATTTCAACTTCATGAGTTGAAAATATTCCAGGCTTTTGAACAAATTATGTAGAAGAGGATAAGATGAATATATTTCAAATTATACTAAGTATTTCAGAAACAAGTCTATTCTAGTTGCTTCTTCTCACACTTGTGATTTTTCTAAGAATACACATGCAATGTATGGATAATGATGGATGACACATTCCCTTTTTGCTACTGTGAAATGACAATAGGTAATATCCTTAAAAGTAAATCTCACATATCTGAATTTTGCTATTTCTGCAGAGAAAACTTTATAGAATAGCCAGGAAGACATGTGTTAATGTTTGCTGTCAAACTATTTGGGTAGAAAAATTATACCCACTTATAAAACTTCTCTGAAATAATTTATCTACTTCTCAAGGTCTTTTATGCATCAGCGCTTAAAATTAATAGATAAAACTGATACATAAGTTATAGACTACTTAGAAATGTTTGGGGGACATATTTTAGGTTTATGTAACTAAAAACACAGCTTTCCTTCAAAGACTAAATTATGGCATGTAAGTTAAACAATCAAAATGAAGCATTTTGTACTTTCAGCCCATAAATCTAAGCCAGGATCCTAGTGGATAGCAACTATGTAGCTACAAAAACAATATTTCAGAAGAACATCTGATATCATCGGGAATTGGTGATGATGTATTGCTAAGTGGAAAAAAAAATCTTATAAAAAAATCTTATAAAGTAGGGTGTCAATTTGTGGATAAAATGCAGGCAGGTCGTCCACTCATAGATTGCAAAGCAAGGAAAAATAATCATGTCTGTGGGTCATTAAAGTCTAGGGTTATTTTTCAATATTGTTCAGTGTTGTATTTTTTCCCAGTATTACTTTCATAATCAGAGGTAAAGTTATATATTTTATAGCAGATATATATATATATATATATATATATATATATATATATATATATATATATATATATATATGCTAGGTTTTAAAACCTAGAAAAATTGTCTAAGGCTCTGCTGATGGTGCCCCTCAACATTCAATGCTAGCTTTGCAATGGAGTTCACTGCCAGCAGACTACTTTAATGCTGCAGTAATAGAAATTACTTTCATTGGGATTTGTCAGTATTTCTGTAATGTCTTGGGGGAAACTTGGCAAGATCCTAAAATGGAGTTACAGATTTAGGATTTTTACATTTCCATTCTCTACAGTATGAAAATAATGAGTTGCTTACAAGCCTTAAAGACATTCATGAATGTTTCAAATCCTTTCTCAAGTAGAACTGCAACACTGACTACAATGGAAACAATTTGGATAGAGAAAGAATAATGATATCTTTCCCATTTCCCCACCTTAATTAACAACCCAGGGCTTGATTCAGAAACGCTATGGAGTTTGAAAAGCAATTATAGATCACATCGAATGCAGGGATTTCCTGATAAAACCTATCACAGTTTCATGAATCAATAAAGGCTCAAATCATCTTGAAAATGTTTCTTTTAACAAACATGTTGAATTAAGGTAACCAGGATTCTAGCCTGCCCAGAGTAAGGGAACAGTAAAAAGTTGACTGTAGGTGGTGAACACCTTCAGGGCTGCTGTTGACAGTTCTCCTTTAGGGTATGATTTTAATATTGTGTTTCTTTCCTGAGTTCTCATTAACTTTGAAGGGATGCATATCCCTGTCATTATCCATGTCATCCCTGGCCATGCAGTTGGGTCCAAGTATAGGGATAGGCTAGGTTTGAGGGTATCCATGACAACATAAGATGCTACTCTGCAGCTGTGTCCTAGTTCAGCAGTGCAGATCTTTCTAGAAAAAGGAGCGTGCTTACCTGCCATGGTCTGTTCTGTCTCCAGTGCTCCCAAACTTCTCTCCTAGTGTGCTCAAGACATCTCTGGACCAATCCAGTAAACGTGTGTCTGGCATTACTATCAAACTCATGGACTTTCTTCTCATTTTTACAGAGACAATGATTTGATTTGCTTTTCATATTTTATCCATCACTACGCTTATTCTTTATGATTCCTTTATGAGACTAGCTTGAAACTATGATCTGCAATTTCTTTCAATAACCAGAATATGACTTATTATTTCAGGAACTTAAAGGAAAATCTTTTTTTTTTTTTTCAAAACAAGAAAATTCTGAGAATAGATGTAAACAGATGAAAATGGAGTTAAACTTTTGAATAAAATGGTTTAATTATTACAAAATAATTGAGCTGGATGAAGTAAGTCACACCCTATTCCTTTTTTATTCTATTGTGTTTTTATTTTACATTACAATTAAAAAATGAGGTCTAAAAATAAAGCAAATTTCCCCTGCTGAGAAACATGAAAGAAACATTTCATGTTTGTTTCAACATTTCATTGTTGAAAGTGCTATTTTCAAAATAAGATGCCATATCTACGTGCATATACATTTATATGCTATGGGATATAAGTTGTCTAGCCAGCTTCCTTATTCAGTTTATTTATCTGTATAATGAAAATAACAATGCATCCTTGCAAAGTTCTGGTGAATAGATGAAATATTTTCTTGAGGATTCAGCACAGTTAGATTTAATTGAAAGCTGGCTGCAGAAAATCTGAATGGATTAGCTCTCAATTTCTATTTTCTGGATTTTTATGTTATCAAGTATTTTAGCAACTCAATATTGAAAATGTTTTATTTGTATGTTGTTTTAGAACATATTTATGGCACACTGTTATTGAAGGATTCCATTTTAGTGACTAATTTGAAAGAAGTATTGATTTCAGAAATATTTGCTCTGATTCTTTCACTGACTTTTGTAGCAAAGTCTTGAAAAGTGAATAAATTATTCACATTAGAAATATATTAAAATAGTTGTCAAACCACCCAGGGGGTAATATACGGTTTCTTCTCAGGTGGTGACAATCTGCTTTCCTCCTGCTTTCCTCTTTAGATTATCTGACACTGCCACTGTCTCCTTCCCTGGAAGAGTGAGATGGAATGCCACCGCTGTTCATGTGCATCTGTAGTCACGGGGCAGAACCAGCCAAGACTTACCTTCCAGGAAACAACTGGGCACCACAGTTGGTCACCACACCAGCTCTGACTCCTGACAGGAATCAACTTTGCCTTCGTGAAGATCACCTTGTGTTACAAGTTCTCTCCCTACATTTCTGTTGCTCTCACTAAACTGCCTGTTTCTGTAGGAATCAAAGCTCCTTTCATGTTTCATTTCATTGCTGACAATCTCTAGAACAGTGTTTGAACTGTTAAGCAATACAAACTTTAAGAAGCTGCTGAAGAGCAGGGTCAGAAAGCACTCGTCAGCCAGGACCTGAAGAACATTTCTCCATTCTCGCTTCTGAGGCCTAGTCAAGCTTAGCCTTGCCATCTCCGTGTCTATGGCTGGGGTTTAACCTTCATGCTGTGACAGGAATTGTCCCTATCAGACACAGGCAGGAAATCCGAGAACAAGTCAGAAGTGAATTTTTCAGGCCAGTCTGTTCATTTTTAAATATTGATTAGAGTGTGACCAACAGGGATTCTTCTAGAAATGGTGTCATTTCTCTTTTATGAAATCATTTCCATGTTGCATGGGGTCCATGTCGACATCTCAAGAGTTGGCGATGTCCCAACCGTGGGAATAATTCTGTAATAATTTAGAAGCACAAAACGAAGGCTGTGAACATCTGGGACTTGTGATTGACCCTTTCATGTTTTGGGCCACATCGTGAGCAGCTGCTCAGGAAAAGTGTTCTTACTTCCAGAACTAACTTAGGTCCCTCTATTATGTCTTGTTCTGACACCCCATATTCTGGGTAATGTACTTTATTTTCACTTGAATTTATATTGCAAAAAATGGCATTGTTTCCATGGGTTCAGTGGCCTGGAATAGGGACCCAGGTTGATTAAAATTTACCTGGTGTGTCAGGAAAGAGACTCAGGCAGAAGTCTTGATACCAGGGATCTAGGTGGGGGGGGGGCTCAAAAGTTCCTGAGTTCCAGGGGCTCCCAACTGTGGCCTTTGAGGACTCCTGGCCTGGGGGTTGGCCATCTTGTCAGAATTAGCCCATCATTTCGTTCAGGTTTGCCTTATTATCTGGACCATGACTAACTCTCCAGGAAGTCACTGAGATGAGCAAAAAAAGAACCAAGGATGTGCAAATCCAAAAGAACAGAGTTGAGATTCTCCCCAGGTGGTAGCAGCTTCCATGGAACCCAGGCCACCATCACCTCATCTCAGGATAGCATCTTGGAAGATGGTGTGATAGCTGTGCTGACTTTGCATCTTCAGGATATGCACTCTACCCTTGGGGAAGAAGGGGGAAGAAGTAGCCCATACTCTCCACAGCCAAGTGGGGACCTTCTAAGCGGAAGGCCAGAGCAGGATTGATGCTGAAGGCATGTTGATGGCAACTCCCGGTAAGTCTGACTACTCACGGTTGGCAATAATGAATGAACCGAAACACAGTGTTGGCTGCCCTGGAAGCTGGAGATGGCCAAGAGCATGGTCCTAGAGGTTGTGACTGCCAAGAAGGATAGAGCGTGAATGGAGGCTGGAAGCAAAGGAGGCTCTAGGGTTGTTCTGTCTAAACAATATGGAAGTAAAGACCCATAGGCCTCCCAGTGCACTGCTCATTTTTTTTCTTTCATATAATTCCAAATTTCCAGAACTGTTACAAGAACAGTATGTGGAAATCCTAAATATGCTTTACCTAGATTCTCTGCCCTGTATTTACTTTTAATTCTATCATTCTCTCTCTGTCTCTCTCTGTCACTCTCTCACACATACTCACACACCCCTTTCTAAGTATTTAGACGCCTTTTCCCAAAGAGATCTATTACACAATCACAGTAACCACAGTAGAGTTCTCAGAAAAGGACATAAGCATAGCTACAATATTATTATTGATTCACAATAAAAATTCAAATGTTTTCAAGTGTCTCAGTTTTGCCATTTATAGGATTTTATGAACTAGTGCATGAGGCAGTCATGAAACAGACATCACGCATCAGCAACATGGCCAAATAAAATGTCCCTCACACTGTCCCTTTCCAATAAACAACGATTTGGCATCTTTCCATGGATAAAAGTGCCTTTGTGGGAACTGCGGGATCCAGGACCATATTCCAAGGGACCCCAGAGAATCTCACTTGCATTAAGTAAATGGCATCTAGACTTTGGAACTAGCTGTGGACCCTGAGTGGCCCATGGACCAGTCCCAGCTGTCTTGGCTGCAGTCTGCGATCCCCTGAAGAGTCCTGTCTTAGACAATCACCCACCGACAAGAGAGGCTTTGTGGAAGTCCAGGTTTCAAGCAGAGAAGTTCTAGCATGCCATTGACTCGAACTTGCTGAGATCACTAAGGGATGAAGATGCTACTAACTGCATCGTGGACTCTATCAAGAAGCCTGCTGCTCCTCAAGCTGCTGGGGAAACCCCACCCGCATCTCCCGCCAACTGCCCCTGCACCTTCCCAGGGCTGTCTAGGCTTCATACACACCCCCTTCCCCCCTGGACCCCGATAGCAGACCCGAGGGTATGCCCTTGGTGCAGTCAAAAGCAAAATCTGGGAAGTGGCTAACAAACAAACATAGAAAGTTAGACCAAATATGCATGCCAAGGAAAAGCCACAAACTTGAACTTGAGCTTTTCCTGGGGAGAGGAAAGGAAGGCTGTCGGCGTTCAGCCTGATGCACTGCAGGACAAAAACAAAGCATATAGGCTGAAGAATTCTGCCACAGGAGGTGTTATGAAGCATATAACTGTGTACCCATAGAGGTCTGAGAAAGCTCTGGAATTGCTAGCAGGACCTGACATAAGGTATTTCTCTCTTAAAAGCAGTTAGCAGAGACTGGAGGAGGTGACTGCTACTTCAAATATGAAAGACTTGAAAGAACATGAATAATCATTTGCACATCATGCATCGAACAAGGTGTTAAGTTCCAAAATATATAAAGTACTTACACAATCTAACAATAACAGAAAAGACAACCTAATCAAAAAAAAAAAAAAAAGTGCAGATGATGTCCTAAATAGACACTTTTCTAAAGAAGACATTCAAATGCCTGCAGACGCGTGGAACATGATTGAACATCACTTCATATAAGGGGAATGCAAATTAAAACCTGATGAGATATCCACCTCAACCCCCCCCCATGAGAATGCCCTATATCAAAAAAGAATGGAGCTAAACAGTGAGAATGTGGAAAGAAAGGAATCCTCATCCACTGTTGGTGGGAATGCAAGTTAGTGTAACCTCTGTGGAATGTGGTATAAAGAGACCTTAAAAAAATGGAAATGTAGTATGGTTCAGCAACACCTCTGTGGTCTTTACCCAAAGAATATGAAAACTTTAAAACAAAAAGAGTTACTTATGCCTATGTTCCTAGAAGCACTGTCCACACGTATCAAGTCTCGGGGGCAAGTTCAGTGTCTTTCAACAGACAAATAGAGAAAGGAATTATGGGATATATAATCAATGGAATACTATTTAGCTATCAAAAAGATGGCATTATGCATTTTGGAACAAAATGGTTCGACCATGAGGTAAAGATGTTTAAGGAAGTCAGAAAGTGAAAAATAGCAGATGGTTTCACTCATCTGTAGAATAAAAATAACCAACAAACGTATGCTGGCAAAAATACAGCAAAAAACAAATCTTAGTCATAGTGAAAAAATGTACTATTTACCAAAGGGAACAGGGAGAGGGAGGAAGGGATGAGGAGAGAAGATCAGGTTTGATACCCAGTGAGGATGGGTTTGCTGGAGGGTGAGGCAAGCATATGCACATATGGAAAAATAAAAAGGTAATCCCAAATTATATTGCTATGTGAATGACTGACAAATTAATTTGAAAAAAGAAAAACATCAGGAAACCATGGTAACACCAAAGGATCACAGCAATGTCTTGATAACCAGCCCCACGTGAGTGGAAATCCATGACTTCTCTGAGAAAGAAACAAAGAAGTCTTTAGGGAAGTCAATGAGCTCATGAGCAACAGGAAAATACTCGAAGACAATTGTTTTTCTTTTCTCACCCTATTGCATTGGCCACGAATTCCAGTACAAGGTTCAATAGAAGAGGTT
Organism: Uropsilus gracilis; assembly: GCA_004024945.1. Lineage (NCBI taxonomy): Eukaryota > Metazoa > Chordata > Mammalia > Eulipotyphla > Talpidae > Uropsilus > Uropsilus gracilis. The sequence goes on from PVHY01001701.1 coordinate 23,130, forward strand.
AGATCACACACATTTGGCTTTTTCCCAATCTCAGTGTTCACTATCATCATTACGTTTATGTACTACAGATTTTCTATTAGGAGCCTTTTAGTAGATTGAGGGTATTCTTTTGATATTACTTTACTGAAAGTTTTTATCATGAATGAATGTTAGACTTTCACAAAGAAAAAAAGATCAGTTTTACCTCGATTGAAATCACTGTATTTTCTACTTTATTTTATTAATATGGTGTGCATGTTAATTATTAATATTGATATTAACTAATAATAATATAATATATATTTATACACATCGTATACTAATAATATAATTGGTACACAATATTGCTGGACTTTAATTTTGGAAATTTCCACACTGGATTCTTGGAATAAATTATTCAATAGAAATGTATTAATTTTACATCTTGCTGGATTTCATTTGCTCATATATCCAGTTTTATCAGGGTCCTAGGTCTGCTATCTTCTAACGGCTTCATCAGATTAGTTATGATGATCATAATGCCTATATGAGATATGTTTCCCTCTATTATCTGAAGGAGTTTATGGAAAACTGGCATTACATTCTTTCTTAGATGTTTGATAAAATTCTCCAAGAAATCCATCTCTTCCCGGAGTTCCCATTTAGGGAAGCTTGTGTAATAATTAATTCAATTTATGTAGCAAGTATATGGGTATTCAGAGCTTCTACTTCATTTTGTTTTAATTTTTGATGATGATACTTTTCCAACTATCTTTTTTTCACCAAATTATTAAAATAATTCGCATCGGTTGAGATCGCAGGCAAGCAAATGCCAAGAGGACCCCTATTTTCATATCAAAGCTATACCTGCAGATACTATTTGGGTGAAGGAACTCCGAACAAGATCGCTCTTGTATTTATAGTAGAGAGAATGAACTTTAGAAAGTCAAATGACCAGAAAATTCTTTATCTTTAGAATGAGTATGAAGAGCCAATCATGAGAACAGTATATACGGCAGGTTCTCAGTGTATCTTCCAAAGTCATTTCATGATAATACAGATGAAAGAAAAATACAAGATTCCCAGCCTGGGCCACTGCCTGGGTGGAGTTAGTGCCTTCCCTCAACTTAAACTTGGGGTTTCTCCAGGTTCTGGGGTTACCCACCCCATCCCCCGCCTAGTGTAATGAGTGGCTCGGGCTCTTCCTGCCATTCGCCTCTATGTACAGTGCCTGTGGTGTTGCCCTCCCCCATGATGGCACCCAACTGGCCCAGTGGGTGTGCGCATGCGTGAGTGGGTGCACCTGCGCCTAAGAGATGGAACTAAAATGGCCGCATCACCGTGAAGGGAGGGGAGAAGAAGGCGAAGGCGGGTTAAAGAGAACTGGGGGGAGAAACGCAAGTGGCTGTTTCTTTGTTGCCTGTTTTCCCCCTGTTCATTATTAAAAGTCTGTGAAGGAAAGCCAAGGGGGCCGCCGTCCATGGTCCTCCTAGAGCCCATGATGAACCTATGCAGATTGGGACGGTTGCAAAACACCCCGCATCCCAAAGGCATGCACCAGAGCTTCCCAGGCATGTCCCAAGAGTCCTGTTAGAGCCAGCTAGCGTGGGTGTGGCTGTGGGCACAGTGATAGCGATGGGAAGGTATCCTGTCCCAGGCGGGGGACCCCCCCCCCGCATGACCTTGAGCTGCCAGGACTAGGCTCAGTCCCCTGAGACTTGAAACTGGATGAAATGGGTTGGGAAGTGAGTGCAGGAGTTGGCACCAATGTTTCATGTGAGAAGTGTTCTGAGCCTTTCACTTAGAGGTCTGGGATGGTTTTGTGGAAGAAAATGCACCTTAAGCAATTGACTCCTGTTTTTATCAATTAGCCTATGGTGAACTGGTTTCATTATGCATCGTTTTGCTTCAAGCTGAAATTTCCAAGAACCCACTGACATTAAGTCAGGACTGACTGTAGCTGCTTCTGCCAGGCTCTTCCTCAGAGCTGGCTGGAAACCTCTGGAATCGCCGGCTGCACATCGGGTGTCTTCCACTAGAGGGCAACCATAGCCTCTAAAGTACAATTTTCTTTTTAATGCAAGATTCTTTGCATAAAAAAAAAAGTGCAACTACAGGTATCAAATTAATTTGAAAAGAATTGAGCTACCAAAGACTCTGACTAGAAACTATAGTAACAGAGTTTACACACCCATCTAGCACACATAATCTGTGCTAGAAAAGCCAGATTATTAAACACCCTACCTCAAAATAAGTGACGCATTCAAAGTATCTTCCCTTCAATATCGGCCATGAATCTTATCATATTCACTTTATAGGCCTTGTTATAATTCATCTGCAAGATAAAAAAGTTTACCTCTGTTCTCTTAACTCTCACTGACAAAGCACCTCGTTGTGTTATTTTAGACTAAACAGCTGTAAGTCTATGATGCCCATTGGAGTTGAACTACTCCACCAAAACATCCAGGTCACTGAAATTCACACTGACTTCTCATTCTCATCAGTCTGGGATATTAGATCCCAGCCTGTTTTTCCACTGACACCACTAAAAAGTATATAGACAGACTATAAAAAGCAACTACCTGAGGACTTTGTAAGAAGGGCTTTCTGGAGACAGAAGATTAGGAGGACACATACAGTAGTACATGTATTGGTCTTTCCTATTTGTTTGTTGTCCTCCCTGTTCTTTCCTGACTTTGACTAAATCTCAGAAACTCAGAAAACTCCTGGAGAAACCCCTTTATGGCCAGAGGACCAAGGACAAAGTTTACATGAGAAGGGGAAAATGAAGGTGAATCATGCTCTTCACTCTTCACCCTTCTCCCTCCTTCTCTTTCCTTCCTCTTTCCCCCTTTGATTCCCTATAGTTTCTCCCTCCCCTCCCTGCCTCCTTCTTGTCTTGTTATTCTTGCCATGATTAGAACAGGAGGAAAAGCTTTCTCTCCACAGGGCACCATATGGGGACCGTGGGGAGGAGTTCAGAACTGCTCCCCATGTGGACGGTGGTGGCAGCTGGCAACCTGGTTCGGTGTATTTGTCAAAACTCATACATCAGAAAGAGTAAGTTTCACCCTATGTAAGTTGGGGAATAAATGTATAGTAACAGCACCTGAAGGGAGAGATGCTATAGCTCTAAAACACAAGTAACATGTCAACCAATATTAGATCAGCCAAAAAAAGAAAGAAACTAATAAAAATTCTGTAATGCATATATGCTGTTATATGCTGTAAATGCATATATGCTGTTATACACGGAGCATGAGCTTTTGAGTTGGAAAATCTTAAGTTGTGAGAGTAGTTCTGCTGCAGCTCACCAGGTTCGTGATCTTTTCTGAACCTTATTTAAGAACTGCAAAATAGAATAGAGAGGTTGTATGGATATATATATATATATATATATATATATATATATAATATGTATGTGTATAATAGAGAGAAAGGGAGAGAGCACCTCCATGAACAAGTGTTGTTACTTACTCTGGCATCAACCCCTTAGAACTGCATAGAAGATTGTGAAGTTACTGCTTGTTTCATTTAGCCATGACCTCCACACAGACCTGGTCTATCCTGCTAGCTTCATTTACACAGTCAGAACAGGGAGAATTTGGTCCTCAGACCCTCCTCTGCCGATTAGCGATACAGCACTGGACTGAAAATCCAAAAGACCCTTGTTTATTTTTTTAAAGATACATTTACCAAACTACCTATTATAAAGCTAAAGTGATAGTACTATGTGGCTTGTAAGTTTGGGTCAGAAATCAAAAGATAAACAAAGCAGCATACAACCACCTAAAACCATAAGGTGCTCAGGCATCCTGATAACGATAATCATAATAGCATATACTTGACATAACAGCTTAGAACATGCCAGGTATTCAAACGGTTGCTTTTCCACATGCAGGGCTTGTTGACTTGAAAGGAATTTTGGCTCCTAATGTCATAGTCCTCATGTAATCTCCATTTTTTTCAGGATGGTCTTCTTCAATTGAATGTTACTTCCTTTCCTGTAAGAAGTCAAACAATTCATGAGGCAGAATTCTGAAAAACTTCAGGGGGGAATTATAAAGTTTTCACACCCAGATTTGTCCTGGATCAGTGAGATTCACTGACAAATACTTAGTTTCAGCACACTGATTCATCCAAGTATTTCCTGAAGGTTCTGCACTGAACAGAAAAATATATAAAGATGGTAAAACTCCAAAACATGTGGAAACTGGTTTGAATTCAGACATAGCCTAACCTTTAGTTGTAGCATCTTCCTCACTTGCTCCCTAGGTCTGAACACAGTTGAGGATACCTTGTAGAACCTCATCTTTTCCTTTAGTTCAGACTACCCCCTTTGTGAATAATTTCTATACTGAGAACTTGTGCTGCAGAAGAGAGAGACATGCTGCCTTGTTTTGCTCTGAGATGATGTTCATTAGCTCTCTTGAAGTCAGTGGATATAGAATGATGTATTTCTGTGAAATGCCATGCTGTTTGTGGAATGCACTCGTGGCTGAGGCCAGAGGGATGGCAGCGCCTTTCTCATCTCCTCTGTAGCATTTTTATGTCATGTGGACCTTGAGTTCCCGTTGCTAAGAGCATAACCTCACTTCTTCAATCTGCCCAGGAAAATATCTGCTCTTGGCACTTGCTATGATTCCAGCAGTGTAAACCTAGGTGCAAATCGAGAGGGGGCCCTTCTGGTTCCTTACTCATGACGGACCGTAAGATGGCACAGCAGTAGTTCAGCCACGTTCCTTCTGGAGGTTTTAGGGAAAGTTCATTTCCTTGCCTTTTCCAGGAGGTGGGAAGCGGCCGAGTTCCTTGGTGCAAGATCCTGTCCCCTGTATTCCAAGCCAGAAGCAGGGTTTCTTCCAAGCTCTCTCTCCCCCCTCCCTGTTTTCCCCTTTCCCTCTTGCTCTTGAAAGGGTAAACCCAGGAAATGGGGATGACTCGAATTGTGTGCCCTCAGCTAAGCACTGATGGATGCTGGACAAGACCCAGAACAGACACAAGGAGGAGAACAGAAAAAGACAGACAGTGCCATATTTGCATACGGAGAGAGAACATGCACAGGAGAAGAAAATAGATTGTCTAGCAAGTGACCGGATGCTATCTGTCCCACCTACCGATGCTATCAACTGCCCCGGAAGCCAAAGAGAGTGGGTGGTCCCCCTCTGGTTCCCAGCAGCCCCAGTTCAGGAAATCAGAGGAAGGAGTTCAAAAAGCTCCGCCTTATTCACGGAGATGGCTGTGAGCACCACCCATTCGTCAGGTTGTTCCTCTGTATCTTTTACTCTGCCTTTTCCTCTCTGTCCTCCTCATCCACTCTCTGCCGCCGCACATCCCTCTGCTTTCATCATCAAGTCTCTGACTCAGGACTCAGTCTCCTTCCTCCCCCTTAAGAGGGCCCTGATGAGATTGAGTTGGGCCCACCAAGCTAACTGACGTTTATCTGCGCATCTCAACAGATTTTAGCCTTAATCTCATCTACAAATTCCCTTTACCATGTAAGTTAGCATATCCATGCATTTTGAGCTTTGGTCATCGTTCTGTCTACCACAGTTTCCATCTGAATGTAGACACACCTCGGAGTATGACCTCGGTTCCCTGAACTTGGTCACTGTCTTCTTTTTTTTCAAACTTGCCCACAAAGTATACAATGTCTTATGGGACAGTAAGTCAATAATGATCACGTCCTCACGTGCTGATAAGAGTAGTGTAGACCATTACCTCAATTACCTCTAGTAAAAAGTAATACAATGGAAAAAGAGCAGTCCAACTAGAAAAATGGTTTAATTTAAATTAAAAATACCAACAAAAAGATACAATGTCATTCAGTTATTGATATCCTGGACTATAACTGCATGGAAAATGCAGTTTCCAGAAGTTTATTTAAACAGTTGTCTGAATTCAGCCCCTCCCGTCAATCATTTTCTATGCTCTTTGCCCTATGTTAGTAAAACATGAACAAATATTTGAAGAGTAACCCTTTGCTTCAGAACATATAGATTTAAAAAATCAAGATCATGTCTTCCATTAGATAGTGTACTCCTTGAATAACACGTATGTTCCCATCACTGTTTCTTGCTCACTATGCAAATGATACACTTTTGATGTTTAACTGGTCTTGTATGCTTTATTTGTACACCATATGGTTTTCATAGATAACTGTAGTCTAATTGGTTTGAATCAAGCAACTGACACAAATATGCAAATATAGTCAGAATAGAAAATATTTTCAACCATCCTTTCCTTCTGCACTATTGATTGAAATATGAACACTTCAAAATAGTTCCATGGAGCTGGTTTATTTGAATACTTTGTAATTACATCCATTCTCAATTGTCTACATTCAGGAGTATGATGCTAACAAGGAAAAATGAATGACCAAGTGCATTTATTTAACACAGTTCCGACTTTAAAAGAACATTATGCATGTGATTATTTGTATTTGGTTAGCCCAAAACCAGCTTGTTTCTCAACAAAACTGCTTTTAAGGATATACTATTGTATGACAAAATTCTGTGCTATCAGGCTACTGTTAAATTACATTTTTGATAAAATAGCTATTTTTTAAAGGAGCCTTTATTATAGAAACAATTTCTCTTTCCTTTTAGGCCGTCTTTGTTTCTGTTTTATTGTTATTGTTGTGGTTTTATTTACTTTTTACTGAAAGTTAAGCATAGTTGCTTTCATTAAGCTTCTATCTAGTTCTAGTCCTGTGTTGTCACCATCCCGCCTTTTTTTTTCCCTCTGACCTTCCACAATCTGTTCACATTAGATATGAGGTGGACCATGTCATCAGTGAGCATATTCTCATTTGAAGGTCTGCCAGCATAGCTTTTCTGCTGTTTCTTTCCATTAGCTCAAAAGTATTGATGGGAATAAACTACCCTCCAGTTAAGGTTTAGATCCCATGCAGTTATCAAAGTTGTTTAATGAAAGCTGAATCACTTCTGAGGGTGACTTACCTATAGTTCTTACCATTTGCCTTCTCATTGCAGACCATTTCTGTGTGATTATTAATCCTTTGCTTAATATTAATTCCAAAGCCTGGTTCCTAGCCCATGCATAGTCAAGATATATTGTGGTGATGGGGGGAGCATTGTCTTAGCTGACTTTTCTCAATATATGCTTAGTCTCTACATGGTGCTGCTATTTTGGGGGGGAGGCTTAACTTAGGTCACTAAGATTTTATCAAAGAACTTTCCAAATGTAACTGATTCCTTAATAATAGCTTACAATTATTAGACTATCCTCAGAATTTCAAAATAGCAAATGATTCAAAAGCATTTCCCCTTCAGATTGACTAGCACATAAGCAAAATTTAAAGAAGTCAGTCACTTCATTTGGAGAATCCTATGTCCAGAGAGATTCTCAGTGCATTTGTGCCTCATTTTAAATTGGTCTAACAATGAAGTACAAAAATAGGCAGAGACTGAAAACAGTTCCATGGAATTAATCACGTTCCATTTTTCAATGACCCAGGAAGTAAGAATGATAATATGACCTTGATATCATCATTCGGTTAGAATGACCCTACATCAACTGTTGAACAATCTAGAGAACAGAAAGTCCGTTCAGCCTTAAGTTCTGGGTACCTTTTCTCTTTGGGGAAAGTAAACTATTCTTCTTTTAAATAGTGATTCATCAGCTAATATTTTTGTAAACAATGAATCACTTCTTAATTTATATATTTTGTCCAAGCATTTTTCACTAAATCTGGTCATTCTTTCAACGACAAGAATTCAATGTTCAAGTTAAAATAACAAGGATATTAGAAAATGATCTCCTAAAGAGTGAGAGTTATTTTTATATTTATACTTGGAAAATTGTTAGACTTCCATTTGAAAAATTGATGTTTTTCATACTTGTACTTGAAAAGTGTTACCATAGTAATTTGAGTTTTTCTAGATATATTCTTTTCACCAATGTGAGCATCATGTCTTTACCCACTCCCAAACAATTACATACAAATGGAACCACAGACATGTCCATTTCAATGTAATCTGTGGAACTTTCTGTGTCTGATTGTCTGAGAATCAGACCAGTAAAAACTAGATTGATGTTATTTGACATAGAAAGCAGATGGCGGAATGGGCAAGGACTGTGTGTAATGACCCCACTATATAGGGGACAAATTCATTTTTTGCCAAGATGCACTTTCAAATCTCACTGGGGAATCTTACTTACTTCTGCATCCTCATGTGCCATCTGAACCCTGTCCATCTGTGACTCACCTTAAGGCCAAAAATCATTTGTACTCTCAATCCTTAAAAAAAAAACAAAAAAAAAACCACTGCATTTTATATAGATTCTTGCTTCCTTGAGCACACATTTTCATACTAAGTCTGTGCCTTGGCAGTAACTTCTGTACTGCCTTGAATTAGGAAAGATTAAAGAACCCTGCTATTTCCATGATGGCAGGTGATATTTAACATCACATGTCTCGCAGTGACACAGAAGGTATATCCATGTATGACCATAGTTGCTCAAAAACATGGCATTTCAAGGCATTTGTAGGAACCAGGGCTATTTGGCATCAATCCTAAACTGTTCAGTGTAACTAAGTGTAAAGGAAGACAATAGAAGGTGAAAATGATTATAAATGTTGTAATTTCTTTTTTATTTTATTGAGTAATTTATATATGTGTATATATATACATATATGTGAAATATATATATATTTGTTATATATATATATATATTTGTGATATATTTGTGAAATATATATATATTTCACATCATTTAAATCCCTGGGGGCCACCCACCACCTCCCCTCACCAACCACTCCAGCTGTTCCCTACTCTCCCATTGTGTACTTTCATTTGGTTGTCCATATATTAGTAAAAACATATGGTTTCTGACTTTTTCTTTCTAACTCATTTCTACTACTATGATTTCTTCTAGATACATCCATGTTTCCATAAATTCATCAAATTTGCCATTTTTAATTGATGAGTTATACTCCATTGTGTATATATACCACATCTTTTTCATCCATTTTCCTATTTTGGGGCATTTGAGTTGTTTCCATGTCCTTGCAATTATAAATAGTGCTGCAATAAACATCCGAGCACAGAAGAGCAATTGCTGGGTCAAATGATAGTTCCATTTTCATCAGTTTGTGGGTCCTCCACACAACTTTCCATAGAGGTTGGACCAGTTTACATTCCCACCAGCAGTGTAAGAGTGTTCCTTTTTCTCCACATCCTCGCCAGCACTTGTTGCCTGTTCTTTGGATGTGGGCCATTCTTACTGGTGTAAGGTGATATCTCATTGTGGTTTTGATTTGCATTTCCCTTATTGCTAGTGACATCGCGCAATTTTTCATGTGTCTGTTGGCCATTTGTATTTCCTCTTTGGAGAAGTGTCTTTTTAGTTCTCTCCATTTTTTGATTGGGCTTTTTATTTTGTTTTTGTTTAGTTGTGTGAGTTCCTTCTGGATCTGCATTATTAAACCCTTATCATTCTTATGGAGAGCAAATTTTTTTCCCATTCGGTTGGGCATCTTTTAGTTTTTTCTGTTGTCTCTTTTGCTGTACAGAAGCTTTTCAGTTTGATGTAGCCCCAGCTGTTTATATTTTCCTTCATTTTTTTGCCATCTGTAGATGTTTCCAGAAAGGAATTTCTGAATTGTACTTTATGGAAGGTTTTGCCCAAGTTTTCCTCTATGTATGCTATGGTTTCAGGTCTGACATCTAAGTCTGTTATCCATTTCAAGTTGGTTTTTGTACATGGTGTGAGAAAGTTGTCTTGGTCCTTTTTTTTTTTTTTTTTTTGTAAGTCTTAGTCCAGTTTTCCCAGGATAATTCATTGAAAAGGCTATCTTTGTTCCAATATAAGTTTTTCCCGTCTTTGTCAAAGATTAGTTGACTATATTATGTGTGGTTTTATTTCTGGCTCTCAATTTCTATTGTAAATGAAAAGTACTAGTATTAACTTGCAAACATAAGTAAATCTTCATTATTTATGGAAAGTTTCTCTCTTTACGAATAACTAAATTGATAAATGTGATCCCTTCTCCTCCTTCTCCTCTTCCTTCTTCACCCCTTCTCTTTCTCAACATTGGTATCATTATTGTTTTCTTAACATATACCAGTTCACTAGAAAGTTCTGGTCAAAGTCAAGGGAGAAAGATATCTTCTTCATTGTCAAGCTGGTGCTCACTATTCTCTGTTTAGCCCTTCTGAAGTCCTGCTATCAAAAAGAGCACTTTTCCTATATGAGAGAATGTTCTTTATTCAACAGTATAGAAATCGTTGCACTGCTTGACTAGAATCACAGCTAGCAAATACCATTAAGGTTCTATATATCAAATGTACTGGGTATGTTGACTTCGTTACTTTAAATGTTGATCACGAGGAGTCTATTGTATGGTAAAGGGTAGACATGAACTTTTAGCATCAATCATAATATACACAGAGTTTATTTCTGTTGATTCATATCTGAAACATACTATTATAAAGCACTATTGCTTCGATTATATCTTTGATCAGGTGTCTTGTTTTCTGTATTATTGTTTACTTATATTTTTCTCTCCATACTATAGATATAAAGAAACTTCATTCTTTTTCTATGTCTAAATTCAGTTTCTGTTGCATTAACGAAAAGTTGCCAGTGTTTTGAGTTTGCTTTAATAATACTTTTCAGAATTTGATGAGATCACATCTATTATTAAGGACCCTTACTAAGAATACTTGTTACTGAAGATACCTTTTCTATTTTGAAGAAAAGTGCGGGGAATAGTAATCTATACAGACCTTAATTACTAGATCAAAACTGTTGTGTGCATTTCAAGAGAACTTTACACAAAAGATTTTGGCAATGAAGAGGAAAGAATGACTAATTTTGAATATAGAGACTGGGAAACTCTTGACAAATGTAGACACATTTGAATTGAACCTTGAATTATGAATTGATTCATTCATAGTAAAGAAAGAACTCTGTATTCAAGTTATTAGTAACATTAAAAAATTGAATAACCGTGTTGAATTGCCTTGTTAATGATAATGAATTTTCTCCATAAGCAAGAGGATATGTCTGCTATTGTCAGGATCAAACTAATCTCTTAGTGGTGGAGTTTCTGTGTAGCAGAAAAGTGTATTCACCCTACTGACAAGCCCAAATAGAGGTGTGTTATTATTATTATTATTATTATTATTATTATTATTATTGTCAGATGCCAAGAAATTCGACAAGTTCCAGCGTCTTTGCTCCTCTTTCCTATATCATGCAGAAAGGAAGAAATAGAACCGTTGTCCCCATGCCCTCATCCATTATCTTAAATTGCTCTTCATGGCCACCTGTCAGGAAGAGGAAAGCTGGAAAAACAATAGAGTGTAACTTACAAGTTTTCAAACTTAATGGAAATTTCTTTGTTTTTATATTGAGTCTGGCTTAAAATTAGGCACACTGGGAAATATGTTTCAGATTGCAAGCTCTTCCAGAACAGCTCATAAAAACAACCCAAAAACATGCCCAGGAGGTCAGAATGAAAACATCCTCAACTTTGAGGCTTGAGGTACACAATGCTTCCAAATGCAGTGGAATTCTTGGAGTGGAAATACCTTTTTTTCATTCATGAAGAAGAACACAAGAGACAAAATTACCTTGAAATTGAAGTGAGGATTTCCCAAAGGAAAATGGGTGAATTTAATCTCTGTGTGGTCCCAAAGTCTGCCAGTGATTTATAGAATTACGTGGTATGCATTCAGATATTTAAAACAGCTGTAATGTGTTTGCTTTCTCTCATTATCTTAAACTACCCACTTCCAGAGAGTGTTAGAAGGGAGAGATTCAACTTTAAAAGCACACATAGAGAACATAAAACTTAGGACAAACATCAGATGAGAGTTTAAAGATTATACAAAAGGGGAAAGAGATAATTGTCCGGGATGAGTAAGATCAAGGATCTGGAGATGCAATTATTACCATGGTGGAAAATTTAATCTTACTTCCCAACTGGAAACAGAATGACTTTAATAACAAAGGTTAAAGACAAAACAAAAATCAAAGATCACATCATAGTGTATCATAGCATTCTCATTGATTTAACAAAAAGTCCTCACATTTTTTTCCCAAACAAGGCAGGCATTTTTCTTATTCTACAAACTAGGAAAGTTTTACAAAATAGATCATTGTTTTTTCAAAGTATATAAAACATAGGATTGCAGATAATTGTTCTTTCTGTGAAATAGTGCAGATGTGATATTTAAAAGCTCTTTCTTTTCTTTACCATTCATGAAAGTACGGGCTGTGGAAGAAAGTCATGACTATGTAGGGAGCAAGCCAGGGATGGAAATGCAGGTGCTCTAGGACCCCAGACTCAGCCTGGTTTAGACAGTGGGTCTTCCTCATCTGTTGCTAATGCCCCATTATGGAGTCCAAGGGTTGGCTGCGACTGCCTCTGCCCTTTCTTTTGAACAGTTTCCCCCTAAAAGCAGGTGATGATTGTAGGGGTACAGAGGAAAATCCCTCTATACCTTCCAGGTTCTTCTAAGATTGGATGGACCAACAAGTTACCTTCAGACAGATCAGTGGGAGAGAAGGTCAAAACTGAACAGCATGCATATGGAGAACATGCGTGTTGGTAAAATCTAAAGAATAATGGGAAAGACCAGGAATATACATCCTCTGTAAAAGTAGAATGTAGAGCTTAGATGCATGGTTTTTGAGCTCAGATCAGTCCCATATCTGGCACATGATGGTTGTGAGACCATCATGGAAAATTAATTATCCTTTCTGTGCCACAATTTCATAGATATATAAAATCACAAAATAATGTTATGAGTTTAGAGAAGATGAATAAGATTATAGACATGTAACATTCTCGGCACAATAACTGGCACATAGAAGGCAATGATAGGTTACTATTGTTTTATATGAATATTTACAACATACAGAAAAGTAAAATAATGGGAAAATCAACCATAGTCTCAATATCCAAATTAAATTACTCCATGTATGTGTGCACATGTATGGGTGCATATCAGTGCATGTCTCGAGTATGTAGTTCAAATTTGTCATCATCTTAGGGAGGATTTTGCTTCATAACTCTAACCAATAAACACTGCGATATTTAGTGATTATGGGAAAAACATGCATATTAATCTGCAAATAAGAACACATTGGGATCAGCAGGTAGCAGCTTTATGAGTATTTAATTCCTTACTTAAAAATTATAAAGTCAATAAAATATTGTTGAATATATATTAAGTTCCAGGCACTGAATTAGGATGTTGGTAGATGGTAAGGAATGACATAGACAAAGTCTATTTTTGAGCATTTGTTTAGTTATAAATTATGTCAAATTCCAATTTGAAGAACTCCTGGTATGCAGTCCTCTGAGATATTGAAGAAATGGCAATAGTAATTCGAAGAGAACAGCTACATCAGAAGGTAAAAATTAAATTCTAAGATGATACCAAGAACGAGGAAAACATAATGAGGAGACAGCAATTAGAAAGGAGGGAAGTGAAATGGCGAGGACTGACGAAATAGAGACAGTGGATACACATCATCCATACGCTCCATCAGTATTAATGTTCATCCAACATGAAGTGTGTATTATAACTGTGAGCACTGCAGTTAAGTTCTAACCTGGCCTCTATCAGGGCATAAGTCACGTACCGTGTGAACTAATTTGCTTTCATTTTCAAAGATTTCCTATTTCCTTCCCAACAACCATCAATTAATCTCAGCAATAGATTCAAGCCTTCTCTCTGCAATATTTAATCACAGGGACAAGAGTGTATTAATTGCTCCTAAACTCAAACACTGGAGTCACTAAGGTTGACTCTTGAAAACTCAATATTCTGACTAAATCTACAGTATAATTTATCAATAAATGCTGACCGTACCTTAACTATGGATTAACCCTTAAGATCTACTAGAATGCTATGTCAGGTCTATTTTCAATTTAATTTTGTTCTGACTCTCTTTTTTGTCTACTTGATGCTATAATTATGGTGATTATATAAAGTAATTAGATAAAATTATATTTTATTTCCTTTCACCTTCACATAACAGACATTCTCCATATTGTAAGAGATAGTCTACTGGCAAAAATTTAGCAGACCTTAAAAATATTCTGCATTTTCTCTTAGCCATTTTCTCCTTATGAAAATATTGAATTTTCTCCTCTTATATTTTGAATATTACAACGCTGTGGTGAGGATATTTTTGGATTGACTTTGTTCTATCGGGGAATGCTTCCTTCATGTAAATTCCCTCAGGTAAAATCACTGGTTGTGTCAGCTTAGATACTGGGGGAAGTAGATGCCAAGAGCGAGTTGGAAATGGAAGCCATTTATTCAGAGAAACACCTGCGAGAGACACAGTCGGAGGCAGAGACTCAGCCGCAATCCTGTGAAAGGACAGGAGAGCGGACTTGTTTGGAAACACCCTCAGGCAGTGGTTCAACTGGGAGCAAGTCTCCCAGCGCAGAGGCAGAGAGCTGCGGTGACTGTCCACAGCAGCGTTCTATGGTGGGCAGAAATGGCCACTCCCACACTCCCGCCATGCTTAGCGAAGCGTCAGAGAAGGGCACGGCCTTGGATCACGTGTTACACCAGACACGGTGAAGGTGCTGCATCCGGAGACTATCGGCTCATTGTATTCCTCTGGCTGAACTGTGAGTTCTTTCTCCATGAATTGTCCAGCAGTGATGGATGTTGTAGAGTGGAACGCGGTTATCGGATTGTTCTCCAAAAGGCTATGAGAGTTCACACGATAACACCGTGCCCTGTCACCTTCACTATCATTGTTAACGGTAATCGCAAGTGCTTTCAAATAGTTGCTGACTGGTATTTGTAGTTTTAAATTTTTAACGGTATGGTTTTCCCCACTGCTTTGTTAGCCAGTGATGTGCCCATTCTGTTGATTCATATCGTCAAGGATGCCGTACCTTACTACAGCTTTGCATCATTCACTTTGATGTTCACTAGGTTATGGAGAACGTTCTGTTTATCAAATGCTTTTCCATTTTATTTTTAAATGAGTCTCACTTTAAAAGTTGGAAAGTGTTCATTCGATAGATTTGGGAGGAAAACTTTCTTGTTTCTTCTAGCTTGCTATTATTTTATGTCAGATACCATTGAAGAACTTTTATTGATATGGTGAGTCAACTTATATTGATATGGTGTATCTGTTTATTGCACTCCTAGTGGACCATTCACGTTTCAGTGTCATTTCTTGAATCGACTGTTTCTCTTCTGGATTTGCCAACACCATCAGCCCATTCAGGTTCCCCTGAGCACCCGTGATCACATCCTGATACGCTGGGTTTTACTGGTCTTTCAACTGAATAGTATGGCTGAAGGTGTTTGTATTTTATTGTTATTTGATTTGCATTCTCTTCACTAGTAGAGACGCTGAACATCTTTTCATTCATGTGTTCGTTCATGCACGAACTATTTGAGAGACACAGCTTAAACAAAGTTAACAATCATCCCTCTTCCTTGGATAGAATACCTATGTGTATCAACCAGTTTTATCTTTTCTTTGTGAAGTACTCACACTTATTTTTAACATTTTTTCTATTTTTTTTTGTCTCAGTATTTATGGAATCTCTTTTGTCGTCTAGAAATACTGTCCCTTTCCTATCATACAAGCTGTTAATATTTCTCCCAGAGGATTTCAATGTTCAGGGAGCTAAATCTGTCAAATGTTATATCGCCTTCTGACATAAACCTAAATAGCATATCATCATATAAAATAAATGATGCCACCTGAGCGCATGAGCGCATGATATAATGCAATATATGCTAGAGCATGAGCACTTAATGAACTCCTGTGATCCTTCCCCTCAACTCAGAATCTAGAACATTCCAATCACTCAATGAACTGCTTTTCCTGAGGAACATCTCAAAGCTGTCTTGTCACCACAGCACCATCTTGCATGTGTGCTTATTAAGTTTTATTTTATATATATATATATTACATCATTGTCTACCCCAAGGTTCTCCCACCACCTTATCACCCGTGAACCATCGTAATCTCTTGTGCCTTCTCCTCCCCCAATTCTACCTCTCCCCCTTTCTTGCTCAGTGCTTCAGTTCTGCTAGCAGTTAGTTTGAAAATTTTCTTGGCCATTTGTTTGTTTTCCCTACACCCCTCCTATAAGTGAGACCACCCCATATTTCTCTTTTTCTTTCTGGCTTATTTCTGCTAACATGATTCTAGCTCCTTCTAGCTCCATCCATGTTGTTGCAAATGACATAAGTTTGTCTTTGTATTCCCTACTAATCTTTAAAGATATACATGGTCATCATTATGGAATCTGTATTTGCAAATCTGCCTACTGTCTAGAATTTATTTTTGCATCTCAGAGTCAATACCCGTGACACTTCTGCAATCGTGTAAACAACTGCAGAGTGGTGAAAAATTGGGGCCACCTGGCACACAGGATCCTGGCTGATGTCAAACAAGGCCACGTTCCTCCTCTTGTTTCAGACTGTCCATTTTGCAGTGGATGGAGGGTCACTTTCACTATTTTTATGCTTGTTTTTGGTGAGGTTGCTGTTTAAAGTGATCCCCAGGCACAGTGCTTTCTAGTGTTCACAAGAGCAGCAAGACTATGTCTCAGAGAACTGTCTCTTAGATAAGCTTTGTTCAGGCATGAGTTTCAGTTCTATAGCTGTGAGGTCAATGTTAATACTCAAGAATAAATCATAGCCAGGAAAAGGTAGAGGAAATTCACTGCCCCATTTGTGAAGTTGCTCTGGGAAATGCCAAATAGCTTCATTTAAGCATGGTGGAGTTATAAAAAAGATGGAAAAATAGCTAAATGTGTAGATTTGTGCATGATGCTCTATAAAGTAGTCATTTAATTCTCAGCCTTGTTGTGCAGCTGAAAGCTAAACAAGTGATCTGACTTCCATCAGGAATGTGGTAAATTTTTCTTTGCTCATGACTTACTATGAGAAGATATTGCATAAAATTATATATATTTATATATATAACATATATATATATAGCATACCATGTACAAAAACCAACTCAAAATAGATAAAAGACTTGGATGTAAGACCTGAAACCATAAAATGCATAGAAGAAAATATGGGCAAAACACTCCAAGACTTACACTTCAGAACTTCTTTCATGACACGTCTAGATTATAAAAAAAAAAAAAAAAAGAAGGAAAACATAAACAGCTGGGACTACATCAAACTAAAAAACAAAAGAGACAATAAACAGAACAGGAAGAAACCCAACTGAAAAGGTTCGCCCTACACATAAATGATATGGAAGGTGTGTGGAGGACCCTCAAACCACTGAAAATGGAACTATCATTTGATCCAGCAATCCCACTTCTAGGAATCTACCCAAAGGATATAAAACTTCTAATCCAAAAAGACACTTGTACCCGGATGTTTATTGCAGTGCTGTTTACAATAGCCAGGATTCAGAAACAACCCAAATGCCCCCAAATAGATGAATGGTACGGAAAGCTGTGGCATATGTACACAACAGAATACTATTCATCAATAAAAAACACAAACTCATATCAATCGTGGCAATACGGATGGAGCTAGAAGGAATCATGTTAGCAGAAATAAGCCAGAAAGGAAAAGGAGAAATATGGGAGGGTCTCACTGATATGAGGGGCAAAGGGAAAACAAACAAACAAGAAAAAGCTAAAATTAATTTTTAGCCAAATTAAAGCATAGAGCATGGGGCGGGGGAATCAGGAGTGGGAGGGGCACAGAAAACTAAGAGGGCTCAAAAATGACAAAGTGATGGCAGAACCCTGGGTTAGATAGCGATTTAAAATAAAATAAATAATATAATAAAATACTATGATAAAGTCGAAATTATACAGAAAAATGTGCACCAAACGTGATCTATTTACAGCGAAAAGTACAGGGTTCCACCGCCATCTGTTGATGAGAGGGCGAGGCAGAGCCTTGGTGGCTCCTGAGAACACAGTCACTGGTCATGAATTCCATGTTTGCCATGACCTTGTGGAATGTAACCAGCAAACTCCGTCACCAGCTGCTTTGTCTGTTTTCCTTTTCACTTATTTAGCTCTTATGTGTTTGAAAGTATCATTTATACATATTGGATCTGTATCCTTTACCCGCATTATTGCTCAGATATCCCTCAATTATCTGCAGTCCCTTACTGGGCTTTGATTTTTCCCCAACTTTTTGGGAGTGATATAATTGGCATATAACTTTAGATAAGGTTAAGGAAAAAAAGTTGACAGCCTAACATTCATGGACTAGCCATCATCATGCTGTATACTTTCTTGAGCTTTTTTAAAAATTTTTTTCAGATTCCATATGTACCTGGTATCATACAGTGATTTCTTTTCCTGTCTGACATATCTCACTTAATTTAATGCTCTCAAAGTACATATGTGTGGTCACAAAAGTCAGTACTTCCTTTTTTCTCATGGCAGAATAATATCCCATTGCATACATGTATGTATGTATGCATGTGTGTATGCGTGCTACATCTCTATCTATTTACCCATAGATAGACTCTTAGACTGTTTCCGTATCTCAGATATTGTGAATAAAGCTGTAACAGGTATGGGAGTACAGCTATTTCTTTGAAATCCTCATATCATTTATCTGATAAGATATACACAGGAAGGATTTCTGGATTATATGATAGCTCTTTTTTTTTTTTTTTCATTTTGAAGTGACTTTCCAGAATGATAGCAACAAGTTAGTCGGGAGGCAAATAAAGTAAACACAGTAGAGTAGCCAGTATTTGTATCCAGCTAAGACATAAGAATTCTACCTCCAGAAATCTCTTTCAAGTTAGTAGAGATGTAGCTTAAAATGGTCATGAAGAGATTGTCGTCACAGACTATGTGGTGGCAGAGCCAATGTGCACATGATGGTTAGACTATGCCCCCGTCCTCATGAGCTGAGCTGATCAAATGATCAAATGATCTAAGTTGGAAGCAACATGCGGGGAGGATAAACTTTAGGAGACACATAGGACTGGCTTGTAGCTTCAACATTTTCTGTGATCTGGTTTATTTTACTCTGACTCTAATAACCTATTATCTTACCTGCAAAAGGTATAAATAATACCAACCCTATGCTCATGGTGAGAATTCAAAATAGTTTAAAGACTTCTAATCGTAGCTCTCAGTACATAGTAGTTATATCTGAATATCAATAGGGGAGCAAAGCTTGTGATAGATCTTAGTATCAGGATAGGGAGCCTGTACTTTGTTGCAGAGTTAATAAAGAGTCATTGAAGATTTCTCTATCCTATTTGTATGTGAATAATAAAACAGAAGAAGCTAATGGAAAATTATGAGGACTTACTTCTTTAGTATTGCAAATTTAGATTGATTTAATTATATTCTGCCAGTCTCAAAATTTAGTCATTTTTCAAATGAATGAGTTAGCATTTCAGTGACATTGTACTCTACTGCAGCTCATGTTTTCATTACTTGAAAGGAACGTTGTGGACAATTAACTTACACCTAAGCAATGGCATTTGTTCAAGTTGCCAGGATCTCTCAAGAAAATCTGAGCTATACTACTTGAAGAAAACGGAGGAACTACAAGATGTGAGGTTTTATGTAAATTGCATTTAAGTCTTTTGCCTTTAGAGTTATAATTGCTAGAAACCATATTAGATGACACAGTTTGGGGAACTGAGTCCCAACTAAAGAAGGAGAGTTGCAGAGCATGACAGCACCTGATTAGAACAAACATTCTTTTTTTCTAACACAAAGGAGCGTGAGGGGAATTTGTTCATTCAACAAATATGAGAGTTCGTACATTTTTTGCATGGGGATCGTTAGTGCAATAAAAATGTGGGTCTTTACTATATATCAGGTACCACACGAAGTGGGCATATCAAACAAACCCTCAGTCCTCATGGAATTTAGAGACTAGGGGAGTAAGTGACACATTCAGAAACATGCAAATGATTTACATGCTTTAATTAGAATTTTGTAATTAATTCTGGAGATGCACAAGGCTAAGAAGGAATATAAAAAGGAAAACTTACCATTAATTAAGGCAGTCAATGCAAATTACTACAGACCAAAGCAAGTTTTTAAACATTTGTCAGGGTCCTCTAACTACGAAAGTAATTTTTGTGGCTCAGTTTTTTTTATATCCCTTAGGAAAACCATGACCTCAGTGGAAGGTCGCAGTCAATATGTTTTCTTACTTGGCTGTACCATTTCACAAAGTGAGACTTTGTCTTACACAAATGGGAAGCATTCTCCAATTTCAGTTTGTGTTTGTTTCATCAAAGCTATTATCTTCACCAGTGAGTGAGTTGGGCAGGTCTAACCACTAGGGGTCGCCTTGGGCTAGGGGAGCGGCAAGAACACCTCCGTCTACATCTTGTGGCTGTTGTCAGTATGAATAGGAAATCGTGTTCATTTGAATTGGACGCAGAAGAACGGTACAATGTTGTACATAGAGATTTGGACATGAGACGAACCCCAGTTATGCCGATATTAGCAAAAGCTGACATGCACAGGGTTCGTGGAGTGTAACCGCTCAATGAATTGAAACGAAACCCTGAGTACGTAAAGAATACAGATAGACTATAAGATTAGAAGGATGGTTAGGTTACATTTTTTGAAAGTCTTAACTACCAGGATAAAGAGTTTTAATTTTATCAGGTTAGCAATTGAAAGTCGTTGTAAAGGTCTGTGAAGGTTTGTAGGACGAAAGCAAAAAGTGTCGGTCGGCATGGTGTGGGAAGGGCATGACATCAAGGAAGCATAGTCCAAGAATTGTCGGAAATGGTCAATCATGGTGATAAAGACCCCATAAAGAGGGGATGGGGGAAGGCTGACTTCAAGTTTGTGTATGTGCTGGACACACTGACTTGCTGGGAGTTGTGTATGTGGAATATAGGTTGGGCAGTTGGAAATGAAAATTGGAACCAGAAAATTGGAAATAAGTACAAAAAAATAGGAGCCACCGAGGAAAACAAGCTGCGAGGCAACGAATGGTAAAAGCCCCAGGATGAGACATAAACCCAAAAGCAGAGAGAACCTGGATGGTTGGTTGGGAACTCGCCAGTGTTAGGTGTAGGTTGTTGATGAAGCCAGAGAGGAGACTTAGGCACGTGGCCAGTTGGGATGCAGGCATCAGTGTGCACCTACTGGCAAAGGCAGCCTTTGCGTGCTTTTTGCAGTTGGACATTGACAGTGAGGATGAAAAGTCCACGAAAAGGAAGCTTCGCTCGCATGACTTGGAGAGACAGTGCTTACTTAGCAAACCCAATGTCATAACCACCTAAAGGTCGGGAGAGTGAAGAAGTTAAAAGATGGAATAACAGCAAGTGATGGACCAAACGTGGCCTCGTCCTCTGCACTCTGGCCAGGCACACCTAAGTCGCCTCTTCCACGGCCATCTTTCTCTTCATTGCAATATAGGTACGAACAACAACTGTCGTGGGTTTCTGTTACATATACATGTGATGTTATTAGTGGCAGATGGCGGGGTACCCTGGCCCCCCAACCTGGTAAGCTCTAAATAGGTCCGGCCATCCACTGCATAAAGACAGAGCATGCTCTTCGGATGAGAGATCTTTAGTAAGATAGTGTGTCGAGAGAGAAAAGAGAGGAAAGGGTAATTGTGTCCCCATGAAACACCCAAACGCCCCCCTCCCGCCATGGTTAAATGCCCAATCAATCAAGTTTGGCCCAGAGCAGGGTTACTGAGGCCACAGGTATCAGGCACCCTCTGGTGGGGACCCAGAGGAAAGGAGGGCACCCGTCTGGATGGAAAAAAGCCAAATCAAAATCCAAGACAAATGAATGGCCTCCATGGTCAGTCTCCCTACAGCTCTCTCACCCACATCTCTCCCAAGTGTCTATACATTTCTCTTCTCCACAGAGCCCTTTCCATGCCCTCCAGCTCTTTGCAGCAAGGCCAAGGGCAAGAAGCAAGGGAGCCCTTCCCATGATGAAACCTCCCTTTTTGCACAGATGCCTTCATCTAATGCATAGATGAAGTGTTTAGCACAGCACCTAGTACATAGTGACACGTAGTAAATGCTGCCCTTATGTTGGTAAATAGGGAATAGCCTCTCTGCCTCTCCGGGGATGGTCTTGGGTCAAAACTCAAATGCTTAGCACATGGTTTCAGGCCACAAGAAACTGTTGATTTTCCTTAGGAATTCATGACCTTCCTGCTTTGAGTAGTGAGGATTCTGCATTTATCTATTTTTATTTTTTTACTTGTTTTTCTAATATAGCTGAATTAGTGTTGAAAGTCATACCCAACAACAAGGTTAACCCTTATTAGTATTTCACTTTCATATTTGCTGCTGCTTCTTCATTTTCAGCATATCTTATTTGGTAATTTTTAATCAGTCTTGCTCTTTAGTTATCATTTATTAGATCCTTTTTGTGGCATGCGTATCCTCACACATTCTCAAAACACTCTTGTAAGTTAAAAATTAATCACGGTATTTCACTTATAGGCATATAAAGTTACTTTACTTGATAAAGTAACTGGAGTTCACACTGGTAGGGGATCTTCCAGCCATACAGTTTGCTTGTGCAAGAGTACAGATGTGCAACTTCACCCCTCAGCCCCAATGTTTTGGCTGTCTCCCTCATGAGTCAAAAGAATATTAAAGGAAAAATTCTAAAAATTAGTTAAAAACATTACATTTGAAGAACACTGGGTTTTTTGTTTATCGTGAATTATTTGTTGAAGTAACATTGCGTTATAATATGGGTCAGTGCCCTGTAAGAGTCAGCGGAGAAGCTTCTTTCCTACCTACATCCCTTGCCAGTCCCTAATCAAACAGGAGTGCAACATATCCTAAACATCATCCCTTCTGTCATCAGAGGCACAATCCCAGCTCTCCCTTTTCGAATCTAGGAGAATGTAGCCTGAGGGTCTCATCCAATTGTAGCTTCCCCAGTAGACATGTCCTGTTAGAGAATCTCATCTTTACTCTCAGAATGAAGATGAAGTCACTTCCTTCTTGTTTGCCCTGGGAGATTTCCCCCTCTCTCTTAGGAGAGAAAGAATTTACAGCTATATGAATGCTCCCAACATACGTTATTAAATCCATTGTTTCTCCTTCCCCAGCCCATCTGTGGCTACCTTGATTACTTATCCAACCTGAGAGGAATGCAGAAGGGTGTGGGATGATTTATTTCACATGCTGACAATAGCATTATGTAAGTTTCAGGTGTGCCTCATGAAAGCTCAACCTCATGCTCATTTCCTCAGTAAACTCTGGAGATGCTCAACTTGAGTCCCTTCATTAGTATAAACTATAAATTGTGGCAACATGTCCTCACCATGAATAACCAAAGACACTTCTATCACTCAAGAAATCCCAAGTTACCTCAAGTGATCTCCTAAGAACCCAGACCAAAGGGCACTCACATTTCTCCTACAGTACTCAGGAAGCAAGGTTGATAAAGCAACCTCTGTCTTGAACTTTGTTGGTAAAGAGAGAAAGAGATTGAGGAAGAGATATCTTTCTGAATGGTCTCACATTGCTGATTAAATGGCTTTACCCAGAAGAGGTAGCATGTTGATTCTGTTCACAGCTCATTGGTCGAACTAGCCAAATTTCACCCATAAGAAAGTCATTAAGTTGAATCATTCCATGCGACTGGAAGGAGTTAAAAAAAAAATGGGGGAATAATAATCCCAATAACTTACAGCACAGTTCTTCAAGTGGCCAACCATTTTCTTTGTGTGTCACATTCACCATTATTTTTTTGTTCACTTATTAATAATGTGAACTAAAAACCTAGCAAAAATGGTACAGTGAGAGAGCTTATAAGTTTTAGGGACTTTTAATGATTTCCATAAAAACATGTGTGTTCATCTTTTTCATTTTAATTAACTGTAACTTATGGCTGAAAATATAAATGATCTGATCGTACAGATCATAGAAATCATCTGTAGCAGGGAAATGAATACTTGAATTTTTTTCTTTTGTCTCTTGCTGAAGTTATTTCAATAAAAATAATCTTGAAGCTAAAATATAACCACTTTGCTATATCAAATTAAAAAGTTGAACTTGGAAAACAAATATTTCTTTCATGTGCTAAGTGATCAAGATAGTTATCTAGCTTTATTTTGGTATCACAAATGCTAAGGGGAATGAAGCAATTTTAAACTATTAGTCATAATGTCATGCAAACACACAGATAAGTAGTTATTAATATGACTTCAAAAGGTAATAGATTTTTCCTTTGCAAAATAGAACTTATAAATAGATTAAATGAAGTAGGAAACTCATAACCAGTATTCAAGACCATTCATCTGACATTCAAAATGCTCAGTATATAGAACCATTTCTGCATGATGTCAAGTATAACACATTGTGGGAAAGAATGAAAAGAACTGAGAAGGGGAAAGATGATTATTTTAGAGAACAGACTCACTTTTGTTTAGACACTTAGAATAGTTGAATCTTTTCCCTCTCCCCATGCCCCAGGCCTATGTGAATAATTGGTGTGCGTATTACTTCACATCAATCATCACCTAATAAGATGGCACTTTGGGATCTTCCTGAAATTGCATCATCCTTTTCTAAATACTTTTCTGCAAGGAATTCAAAGAAGGAAATGCCTAACGAGTCAAGTCACATGGGGATTTGCAGTTAATTTTGAAAAGAATCTTAACAATATTAGAAACTTTGTTGGGAAATTCACTGAAAAAGACAGAAGATGTTACTTACTGTGTTTGTACAAAATCAATTGGACTCATCCAAGTCAACAGAAATCAAAAGAAAACTTGAGAAATGATTTTGGCACAAAAATATTCCATGGCATTAATCAACAGATCTTTGTTTTTACAAACATATATATATATATATATAAAACATCATGGTCTACCCCTGGGTTCTCAGTAGTGAATTTCCCTATATTGAAGGCCTAAGATATGCGACTTATTACTATCTTTAATGATCCTAATGACATGCATTAATAAATGCCCCTAATTTTAAAGAGGAAATGGAGACTCCAAATGGTAAAATCACTTGATCGAAATCCCTTTTGCTAGATCCAGTGGTAGACCAGCATCTAAGTGCACCAAATTCATATCTAGGATTTTTCTTCTTTTCTTCCAACGAGTGCCTTGCTGGGGCGGACCTGTGCTGGTGTACATGGGTCCATCGTTAGATTTTCAAGCCATGATTTGAAAAGGTATTTTCCACATAAGTGATACCATCCAGTGTCTATTTTTAGAACAATG
The DNA here is from genome assembly GCA_004024945.1 of Uropsilus gracilis. Taxonomy (NCBI): domain Eukaryota; kingdom Metazoa; phylum Chordata; class Mammalia; order Eulipotyphla; family Talpidae; genus Uropsilus; species Uropsilus gracilis. The sequence goes on from PVHY01001701.1 coordinate 48,251, forward strand.
GTGATCAGACTGGAGGGGAGAAACCCTGTGAATATAATAACAAGGATGCAAAACAATGGTACTACATCAAATAAATACATAGATAAATGAATGATATAAGCCTAACATCATATAACTTGCACTTTAAAAAAGATAGCACTCAAAACTAACTCATTATTTCCTCACTATTTTGATACATTTCAGTACTATTTCTTTTATTGAAATTCTGCACATACTGTGTTTATACAGTGGAAATAATATACAATGGTGCATTTCTATGTATTTCCTTCAGTGTCTTTGTTGGTAGCTTGAAATCAGTCATGGGGTGGGGATGAAGGGACATGGTTATTTACACCATGAACGTCAGCAAATGTCACAAACCAGAGTTTGGCTTATTGTTCTGGTACTTTTCTAGATTTTGTAGCTGATAAAGTATTAACAATTAATAAGATTAGGCTTAAACTGGTTTCATGCTTCTAAAAATGTGTTTCACAGGTGATGAGGTGATGAGAGAACATCAGGGTAGACAACGATGTAATATATGTATGTGTGTGCCATCAATAAAAAATACTCAAAAAGTGTTTCAAGCTTATAGCTTTTGCATTGTCAGTAGTAGAAATAAATGTAAAATATTCTTTCAATATTCAAAATATGCCATCCAATTTAACAAGAGCTCACTCTTATCCTTGACAGCATGAGTGGCATTTCAAAGTTCACCTTTGATGTCTCACTTTCATTTGCTCCTTAAAGTAAATGAAAAAATCAACTACTACTTGTGTCACAACTACAATCATTCAGCAACTATGAGCAGAATACAGGAGTTTGGCAAAAATCACCAGACAGATTCTGTGAGAATATTTTGACTCAAGAGTTGATAATAAAGATTTTTATATATTTTACCTGTATTTGTAAATTGCAGGCTGAACATCTTTTAAGATTACTAACATTTATTCAAAACATGTGTATGATTGAAATTAGCCAACAGGTGATAGGAAATAAGATAGGAAGTAAGAATAGGCACTAGATGCTGGATCGAAGAGAGAAAAGATATGTGGGACCAGCCTACATAAAGGTAAAGAAAGAGAAAACATGAAACCTTTATCCAAAACCAGAGAGAGTGATGCTTTAAGCGACAAGAGCAGGGGAAGGTATATTCATCAAGCTAAATGCACAGTGTGTACATGTGATGCTAACAGCTACCATGAGAGGCAGGTAGACAGGAGAAGACACGGGTGGGTTTTCAGCAAAGATAAGGCATGATTAGGTATTTTCTTTAGAAAGATCACTGTGCCGATGATTTGGGGGATGTATTTGGAAGGGGTGGCACTCAGCAAGGGTGGGCTGTTGCTAATAATGCCTGAGCAACGTGACAAAAAATAGAATGCCATGCAATAAAACACTGACTTTTGGAGATCTGGCTAAACATTTCCAGAATGTGTCTACATCACAATTTTATCAGAATTGAATGAAATTCTTTTAGCCAGAGTCACTGATGCCTAATTGCTAAATGAAATTCTTTTGTACTTGATTTCTTTGTAGCACTTGGCACTTCCACCACCCTTTTTCATGTGAAATATTCTTAGCTTCCAAAACCCACTCCTTTGCTTTTATCACTGTTCAGTCTAAGCCCTGGATTTTGATCTCTTCTCTTTCCTATGTCCTAAATAGTGCTATTCCAAGAAGTTCTATTCTAAAATGTCTTCTCTTATAATATTCACTCTTTGGACAATCTCAAGTATGCATAAGATTTAGCAGCTTATGGTTTGACAGCTCACAGATCTCTGTCTCTGACCTAGATAGCTCGCATAGCATTCTAGGAGCATGTGTGGCTCCTAAAATGTGTGGCTCCCCAAGCAAATGTTTTACTAATTGCCAATAAATGACTACTTATGCCCCCCCCCCATTCATATGTCGAGACCTAATCCCCCTTGGGGCAGTATTTGGAAGTGAGGCCTTTGGGAGGTGATTACTTTATGAAGGTGAAACCTTAATGAGTAGAACTCATACCCTTATGAAAAGGGTCTTAGCGAGCTCCCTCATCCCTCTGCCATGTGAGGACACAGTAAGGACAAATGTGAACCCAATATTGAATCTGCCCCCCACCCCGATCTTGGCTTGTCCCACCTTGAGGTCTGTGAGAAATAAAGTTCAGTGCTTATATGGCATCCGGTTTATGGGGTTGGAACAGCCCCAGTTAGTCAACATAAACTCTTGCATTCAACAGAGCCGAGACCTAGTAAGTTTTCCTTTGTGGAAGGCCTCCTCGTTTGCTCTTTTCTAGTCTGATTCATGGAACACAGCCATACAAAAGAAAGACATGAGCCATTCGAGTAGATTTCTCGCTCAACTCCAATCTCAATCATCAACAAAGTCCTTTATCTGGCCATGGTTCCTTTTTTCCCCAAACCTATGCAAATATTTTGGTTAGACTTTAATCATCCATTATGCAGACTATTATAATGACATTGTTATTGTACTCACATGTACTTTTGGTCACTTATGAGCAATCCAACCAGGTGCTCCCAGAGTTCTAGTTCTAAAATGCAAATGCAACCACATTATTCTCCTACATGAAATCCAATTTGCCATAGAGGTGTGCTTTGGTCTTTTTCACTGCAGGCTTACAGGAAGAGATGCTTTGCTCACTCAGACCCAGAGCACGCACCTATGTCTGCATTCATGCACATGGACCTGCACACACACAGATGCACAATTGAAATGAAAACGTAACAGAACAACCTTGCACTTTCTTAGATGTTTGCATTCCACTGGTTGATATTCCATTGTGCTTAATTTTTCAAATGCTGGTTTATCACTGTCCCCTAAATTTATTTTATCATCAACTAATAATGTGATATGAGCCATCCATTTGTAAGATACTGAAGTAGAAGGAAAAAAATCTGCATCCATGGAAACATAGCCTGCAAAAGCTTTCATGGTCAAAAGTAAATGAGAAAATGCCTTAAGAATGAATGGCAGGGTGGGGGGGAGATGAATAGCAATACTTTCGGAGTTGGTTGTCTTATTCTGGAAGACTAAAGCTCCACTAACATACAGCTTAATAAAAGCCTCTTGGATATAGCTAAAGCAGTACTTGGAGACAAAGTGAAAGGTGAGGTTTAGGTAAAACTGGATGATAAAAAATATTCTGAAGTGATGGTAATATTTTCTATCTTGGAAATTTAGACTGCAGAGATGTCTGCAATTTTCAAAATTCAAATGATAGGACTCTTAGTATTTAAGCATTCTGTTATAGTAAAATGATCATTAAAGGTTGAAAGACACCATAAGGGCATTTTCAATTACTGGTCTTGCTCAACATAGAATGAAAGTGCCTGTCAATATGCCCATGGGAATTTGAAAACATGCTAATTTGAAAAGACATTGCATGCATGTAATATATGGAACAGCATTGCTAACCTGGCCTGCCTTAAACACACTGGAGCAAGGGGAAAAACCAAGCACTCCTAATCCCCTAGGATTTCTTTTTTCTCCTGGAAGCGATGTTTTTTTCTCTTCCTGCTCACTTGAGGCCTTGGCTCCGCAGTTTGGATAAGAAAAACTTAGACTGGGAAACTGAATTGGGAGATTAACTCCAATCTTCCTTAATATGTAGCTTTCACCCCCATGCTGCATTGTGGCATAGGCAGTTACCATTTTAGCAGTAGAAGTGGTAGATGTAGAACAGGGAGTAGCCTTAGATTAAGGGCCTCCCAATTCTGTGCTGTTCTAATACAAGCAATCATTATAATATATTAAAATGATCTCTAGACTCAAGATCATAAACTTTGTTTTGAATCACTGCTCTGTGATTTACAGTCCAGGTGTTATTCACTAAGTCACTGAACTTTCCGAACCTCAATGCCATTATCATTAAATTGGCTCCAGTAATGCCTGCCCCAGATACCCGGTGGGTGTTCATGACAAAGGAATATGACTAATTACAGGTGAATAAAATAAGATGATGTGTAAGTCTTTTAGAAAATAGCAGTGAGGCAATTTTAAGTTGTTTGCATGGTGTACACAGCAATGTTTTCCAATTACTTTTTCTAACTTTCAAAGTAAGATGCATAGGTTAGTAGTTTTCAGTTTTTCTTCCTTTTAAATATAGACATAAATGATGAGCATTTCAAATATGACAGCCCAATACCATGAATGTTGATACTGTTATGTTCATTATCACTCACTTCTTTGTTTATTAATCTTTGTGTTGTTTACATATTCATGCATATAAGTATAAATATATGCATGTATATATATAAGTATATATATGTACATATATGTATACATATATATTGCATCATATATATTACATCAATCATTGCATTCCCTGGGGTTCTCCCTCCACCCCATCCCCCAAAGCCCCACTCTTGATCATCTGTGCAGCTCCCTTCTCCAAATTCTCCCTCCCCCACCTCTCTCCTAGCAGCCTGCCCCAGCTCCACTGTCAATTTATTTGGGGTTTTTCTTGTCTTTTTGTTTGTTATTCCTATGTCCCATCTATAGGTGAGGTCATATAGTTTCTAAATAGATCCCAGTTTCCATTTAGATGTAGATCTATTTTGTTCTATAAGTCTTAGGTATGGACTTTTCAATTTAAACGTATGAATTTTTTTTTCAATTTTCATTTGATTTCCTTCAGACCGGAAGATGATGTCTGAACTCTTTGGAACCCATCGTAGCAGGTTGTTACTCAGTTCCCCTAAGTCAATCCCTCTTGCACCGTCACTGCCATATTGATTCAACAATGTTACAAATAGAGGAACCTCAGCCATCCTGCTGTAAAATGAAGCTTGACAAAGACTCCCAGTTAAGATTTGTCCTCTTCCAACATCCTTCCTAGGACCCAAATCGCAAGCTGTGACCATCCAGGTCAAAAAGGCACGTGTTGGCCTGGTCTCACTTACATGAGGGACTTAGGGAAAACCAACCAACCAACATACAAGAAAAATTCAAAACTGCCAACAGGACTGAAGCATAGAGCAAGGGAGGGGGAGGAGGGGGAAATCAGGGGAGGGGGAGGGTACAAGAGATAAAGAGGGTGCACAGGTGATAAGGTGTGATATGGTGATGGGAGAATATCGGGATAAACAAAGATGTAATATCTATAGATGTTTGCATATATACGTACGTGCAATCAAAAATAAATCACAAAAGTCACATATTCTTGTTTTTGTTGTTGTATAACTAAATGCCCCTAGATGTAAAACCTTCACATGGAATATTTCTTATTTTTCCTTATCTTGTGAGTCGGTAAGCGGGTCTTCCGCTTACAGGATGGTGGCAGCTAGGCGCTGTCTGATGTGGCTTCAGCCTGTCTGCCCCGGCCCCCATGCCTGCCTCTGCAAACCAACGAAATCACTAAGAACCTTTCATGGATTGACAAATCTTACTAAAGTCCTTTTCCTTTCTCAAGTTTCCAATGACTTCTCTTATGCAGCTCCTGGGATTCGAATCCTGCTATTGCAATCTCTGTGGCTGCCGCCCCCTGTTGTGTACACACATCTCTTCTATGCTTGGTGATTCGAAATGTTTGAAGTCACTTTAAGCAGGATTTGTCTGTGCCATGGAGGTGTGACACTGCACTACGCACCTCTGAGAAGTTTGCGTTTCCCTGTGGCAGAGGTTGTGACCGCTCAGAACTATGTCCTATGTCACTCAGCTGAAGAGTTCAGGAATCTGGTGGTCATATCCATTTGAACTCGGTGAGAGCAAAGACTCATGTTTACTAAGTCTCCACCTATTCTGAGATAGGCAGCCTTTCTTTCCCTTTCATTCTCTACATTTTACGGAGTTCAGATACTCTTTTAAAATGTGTTTTATTTTATCTAGCGTTGTTGGGGGTTTGGGTTTGGACTTCCGTATAGCTGAAGGTATTCATTCCATCTTATTGCTGGAAACCGAAGCCTGTCTTTTATATTAATTCGTATCAATACATCTACCTTATTTCCGTCAAACCTAATTAGGTATGTAAATGAGTTCATTAAAGATTTTTGAGCAGATGCAATCTAATTAAAATCCATAAGGCTAAAACATAGAGTAGAAAATGGCATTTAAAGAGAGATCTTAAAACCAATCTAGAAAATACCAGTTTTTTTTAAATCCAGAACAATATGATGCTTCGTAATTCACATCTGACCCATTTCCTGCCTCCCTAATATTTTCTAGATCTATCATAAATTATATGCAGTCCTTGTGACTAGAAACATAAACCAACTGAGATTTTCAGTGCTATGACTGTGAATAAAATTATTTTGTCATTTGGATCAGAATGTGACAGCTAAGACAACGAAAGACTTGACAGCCAAACCCGCTACCCCCCCCCCTGCCCCTGCATGTGGAAATGACATCAGAGGTCACATGTGTCAAAACACCTTGCGTAGAATGTGATTGGTGAAGACACGCATAACCGTGAACCTATCAGCAGAGACTAGATGTTTAGGACAATTTTCTGATGTTTAAGATCCCCCATGTCTGTTTCTTTGAGGAAGCCCCTCTCAGAGTTACCAAAACCAAGAGAACTCACCTTTGCTAATCATAACCGCAAATCATCTGGAGGTAACTTTTTGCTCATTCTTTCATCACTTGAGTCTAGTTACTTAACTCAATTGCACTGCCTTTTACACCAGCACAGGTCAGTCATTTATTCCCTTATTTCCTTGTGGCTGGTGTGTGCACTCTGTATCTCTGCAGCCACACCCATATGTCTGCTCATCTTGGAATGTCAGGACAGGGGCAGGGGGGAGTGGGGAGGGAGAGCTGGCTGAGCTTTAGTTTATGAGCATAAAATGAGAAATTGGACCCCCTTCTGACCTAACAGAATTCCGTGTAGCTTGACAGGAAGGAAACCAAAAGTGATTTATAATTTTCAGCAAAATCAAACAGTTGTGCATGGAGTGTAACAGATGACTTAAAGACCTGAAATACATACCTCTGGGGTCTCCTTCATAAAATGTGCTGCTTACTATGTTGGCTTTCAAAAGTCATCATAGGAATATCTACAGTTTTCAATTAATTGCATTTTAAAAGTAGAAATAACAGTCCCCTCTATCTCACTTAATATTCTCTTATGTATAAGTAGGTGGTGCCAAAGCTTGGTTGAATCTTACAAATGTTTTCTCATACAAAGCCTTCATTCCCCTAACCCATTGTTTCTAATTAACTAGTCAACCAACTTGACCAATAGCTTTTTCAGTTCCCTAAATCTTCCCTTATTAGTGGTTGGGTCTTCATGGCAGGAAATCTGTCCTTCTCATCATCCCTCTTGCTAACAGTAGGTGTTCAGTAAGTGTTGAATTCAATTAAACATACTTAATATTCCACTTTTGACATCATTTATTTTTGTTTCATAGAAAATGAAATTGTCACACATTAGTTCCATATAAATCAAATTAATTCAAATCTCATCTTTTATATTCTTGTTCTTCCATGCTCACCAATATGAGGCAGACGCTTGCGGTAGGTCAGAAGCCTAGTTCTAACGAGACTGACACCTGAAATTCATCTCATCTATACCACCGTGGCATGTACGAACTCCCTTCTTCTAAGGTGAGTGAATGAATATGAATGTTCAAGGGCAAAATAACGAATGCCCTAATGCAATTGATTTCTACAAGCTGCATCAGCCAGCAGGCTGGCACTGAGACAGGGTTTCTATGCCACTCAGAACAATTAGAGGTTGCCACAGGGGACCAAGAACTCCCCCAAACAATAACAAAAGGCTGAGGGGGCGGATGCTCAGGTCTATCATCTTAAAAGACTTTACAGGATCGTAATCCTCACTTTGCAGTGTGATCGCCACCCGTGTGACCTTGTATGGGGCTGACTGAGAAACAATGACCTTGTCTCCTTTGCATCATATCTCCCTTCAGTTCATTTGTCGTAACTTTTGTATTAAGAACACTTGTGTCTTATGTCTCTGAGGTCTTTTTCCACCCCACGGCGATGCCTGCTGTCTTGGCTGTTCTATATCATTTAAAAGCATGAGTATTGTGATCTGAGTGATAATTGGCCACAGACACCCCGTCTCTTCTACAAATGAGTGGGTGCTGTCATATTTTGGACTTCTCTTCAGGAAGGTGTTTTTCTTTAATTACGTGGCCTCCCTGTAACACCTGTGTGTGGCTTTATTTTTATTTCCCATGTTGTTCTAATGAGATTTCGATTGATACTTAGTAACATGATCTTGGATAAATCACTTAATCTCTTATGAACCTCTTTTATAAGCTCTAAATTTGAGACAATGGCATAGACTTCATAGCAAGACACGTAGTCTGAGTTTTAGGGAAAGGACAGTCAAATATTCATAGAAAAGTTTCTTCTTGTTTTTATTTGTTTTTTTTTAATATTTTATTTATATATAAATTTCACATCTCTGTGAGCCTTTGGGATCCTGGGAACTTGAGCGTTTGTAAATCTACGAGACAAGCTTCAACACACTGGCCATAGCCTTAGGCAGCACTGGCTGCTCCACAACTCGGCTTCCATAGGTCCCTCTGGCCCAGGTACTGTATATAGTTTGTGCTGGGAAACTGGTGACCCTTGACGTCTATTCTCACTCTACAGGTTGTGAGTATGTTTTAACTTCACCTTTTGTAGGAAAGTCAAGAAGAGACGATGACTGAGTAACAGGAAATATGAACCTGGAAAGCAGGAGAGACTTCCTGGGTTGAGAAAGTTCTTACAGAAGCATCAGTACATACATGGCTGTTTCAGGTGCTGATAGTCTCACCCAGGAGCTATGTGTTAAGCGATGAACATGGAGATGGAAAACATGGGTCATAATGATCTCTAATGACTATTAGAGGCAGCAGAGAACACTAAGTCCACTGAGATATACATGTAGTTGCGCGTCCTTGCTGACAAATAGACTCAGATATTTCAAGGTGTGCAAATACCTGGGTTAACAGGGACTGGTTTGCATGTCTGTGTTTAAAAAACCAGTTCTGCATGGGTACAGGATAAGGGAAGCCTGGTTTAATGCAATTTGGTGTTGAAAAGTCCCACTGGCATTGGGGTGAGTGAACTACTATCTCCATGGCAAGGAAAAGATACAATCCATCTGATCGGAACTAGTTTTTCAGACTAGCTTTCTTTCTTCCCTTCTTCATCTGTGGTTTTGGCCAGCTCGAGCTTCAAGACTCCGGCAATTGTGACCTGATAGTATTGGGATGTTGCAGTGGCTCATCGCCTCCTCACTTCATAGTAAAATCACTCGTCTAACCCCTGAAATTTTCTTTCTTGGCCACTCTGCTACCTTTCATCCTTCAAAATGAGTCTAAATCAGCCTTGGATGCATTATACGCAGACATACCCCTTTGCTTCAACAACTTGGATCTAATAGTTATCAAGCAGGGAGGAATGTGTCAGGCAGATACTGTTCTTTGGGCTGCCACCAACCTCTGGCTGGGCTGACTTGCCAATATTGGAGTCTTTCACTGCACATATTTCAGGGCAATGGGGGAAAATGCACTGATGAGCACAATAGACTCAAGACAGTAGAAGTTGCCATCTTGGGAAGTTGCTCATCATCCCTTTGTAAACTCATCCCAGACAGCCTCCCAAAGATCCTGTTTACTTTCTGTTGCTCCAAGTTGCGTCATCTTTCTTTTTGTCCTCTCTACCATTGTTAAACTAACCCTAAGAGTATAGACTTTTCTCATTTATTTATTCATTGGAATTCTTGAATGTTTGTCTTGTTCTTCCTCTGAAAATCATGCTAAACTGTTCATATATTGATTTCACTTTAATAAATTTGCTTTAACAATTACAATTACTAGCACTACAGTAGTGACCACTGTCCCTCATCTGAACAAGATATCAGCTCTTATTCGTGAACACGATACTGTGGTTGCTAGAGGTCTTTAAACATACATACATGTTTCTGGAATGTGTAACTTTATTTTCTCCAACAATAATTTGATTCTTGTGAATGGTATTGTATATCTATTCCATTATCTTCTTTAATTCTCTCACTAAATCGCCTGTTTATTTGCATCATAATTGCATATGAACTTAAAACATTTTTTTTTAATTTAGCAGACATTGGCTTACATCATAGTTTCTATTTTGGAATTTCTATTTGGAAGCATAGGAATCCCCCTTACAATGATGTTACCTTAGTGCTTCTGCCACCAAAGCACCCATCATCCCCCAGCCTTCATACCTTCCCCTTTCCTCCCATCTTTGAACACCTACCTCAGCTCTGTAGTCAGCTTTCAAAGTTGTTGACTTTGGCTTTAGATGACCTTTTGCCTGATGCCTCTATAGTCCACGTATGAGTGACACCATCCAGTATTTGTCTTTCTGGCTCACTTTGTTTAACATAATACCTTTGAGTTCCATTCGTGTTGTTGCAAATGGAATGAGTTCATCTTTTTTGATCACTGCATAGCATTCCAGTGTGTGCATCTGTGTGTGTGTGATAGTGTGTGTGTGTGTACCACATCTTCCTGATTTTAAAAATCTGTCCATGTTGCTGTATGTATCGGGGTCATGTATCTCACTGCTATGATGTTATATCCATTACAAATTACTGTTTATTCATTGGAATCCAACATTGTTTCTTCAAACATATTAATCCTAATTCAATATCATTCTCTTTGCTTTTGTTATTCATCCTGAAACCCTCTTCAGTTCAGATAGATACATGCTATTTCACTTCCAGGACATTTTCTTTGTCATTATCTCTTCCCTTCCCCTCCTTTATGTTGACTCAGGGCACTTAGCAATAGGTGACATCTCATTATGTCATCACTTCTATGTTTTTTTCCTGTTTGCTCAACTTACTAGAATGTAAGTTCCAATGGGTCAGGGACATTTTGTATTTCCTTCACTTCCATTGTCTGTCACAATGTTTGGTTCATAATATGCTGAGTAAATATTAGTGAACTTCACTGAAACATGTGATATGAGAATATGCTGCGTTTTCTGTAGGTCACTTATTTTTGCTTAAATGTTTCTTTGCTGTTTAATAGTAGAAAAGACACAAATCCAACAAGCACCATATGATTGACTGTGATTTTGGCCAAGGAATTATCTCATCATGGGCCTCTTCAAAATAAGCAATGAGAGAACTTACAGGAACCAAGAAATAAAAACAAATTAAATATTTTCTGTCCCTAACTTCTATCTTAATTAATATTAAACAGAATTCACATGTTAGCCAAACTAATTTGGGGTCTTCTGTGGGATATTTTTCCCACTGCTTGTACAATTCTGCGTTTATCAAAAAGAACAGAATGGGATAAGAGGCACAGTGGACTTGGGCGCCTAACATTTTTATTTCATTTCTTATTCCTAAAAGGAACATAATTAAATCTAAGAAGGGAGTCATCCTTGCATTTACTGAGTGACTAGAAGAACTCTACATTTGTAAATATATGTTGCATAGATAATATAATGAAATATTTATAGAAAACTAGCTCTTTCTTGTATTAAGCCCCAGTATTGAAAACTTAATGTGCAGAAAAAAATATTTGCCTCAAAAATATTAACATTATTCTTTATGTCAACTTATAAATTCAAGGAAGAAACTTGCTGTTTTGTAAATAGCTAGCTGATTCTGCCATTTGACAGATATCTTTCTTCTTTTATAAAGAAATAGCACCCACCAGTACATTAAGAATTATTAGAGGATAAATGTCCAGATTGACCTATATTCTAAAAAAAACAAACAAACAAACAAACAAAAAAAACTACTAAGGCATAGCTGGAAAATACAAACTAGAGCTTATGTCACTTTGTAGTATCATTTACACTCCAGAACTAAGTTGTCCTATTATCTCAGCCCTTATTATACTAAATACCATTTGTTCTTGAAACAGATGGGCCCTTGCTAATTAAGAACACTCCAGTTCATTAAAAAAAAAACAGTAAACAACCAAATGAAGTGTCAGTTCCTAGGGTCACTCGACCTATAAAGACTGATCACATTACTCATTTGTTTCATCTCCCTCTGAAATATTGACTTGACCTAATGATTTGCCATCTACTACTTTTCAGTACTGTAATTGCAAAAAAAAAAAAAAACAAAAACACAGCATAGAAAAAGGCTAAAATATGAACGGAACTTCTTGGGGGATGCATATTTCATAAGTTTATTTAGACCCCTAAAGAGATGATTTATTAAATTATCTTCACCCTTGGAAGAGAATTTAAGGATCTCTAGCCTTTCACTCTTCGTTGATCAATATTTGTTGAGCTCTTTTTTTCTTGCTGGGACTATAGTAATATTCAAGGCACAGATATTAATATGACCATCTTCATCTCAAGTATTTGGGTCTATTTGGCAACAGAGATAAACATAAAACAATCATAATGGAATATATTACTTTTCTGTTAATTTATATCAGGAAATTTTTAATTACAGAAAGAGACATCTAGTTCTAACAGTGTATAGGGTGGATAAAGTTTGTGTGGAAGAGATAATTTTGCTGGTCTATGAAAAAGATTTTGTTTTGGGGTTTTTTGTATGCTTTTATTTTGCTACTATAAATGCCTTTTATTGGCCTCTCCTACTAGCTTTAATCATTGGAGAGTTTGGTTTCAATAAGTTCTTCACTATGAAAAGCAACAGAAATAATAATCACACATTATTGACAGATGTGTGAAATTGTACAATAATTATGGATAATTATTTGTCTGTCTCTTATAAAAATTAAGCATGCATCTGTATCATGATTTAGCATTTCTGCTTGTAGATATTTACCCAAGAGTTATAAAAGCATAGATACACAGAGGATCTCCACAAGAATGGTCAGAACATCATTATTCATAAGCATCAAAAAAATAGAACAATGCAAATGTCCATCAATTGGGAAGTAGGTAAATGAAGCATGAGCTATCCACATCAAAAGTTGTTTCTCAATCAGTGAAAATGAACTCTTCCATGTGCCATGTGGATGAATCTTCAAAACATGCTGACTGGAGTTAAATACAAAATAGCACATATCACATTTTCCCATTTCCATAAAACCCATACAAGACAAATCTATGTTGATACAAATTAAAAGGTGACTACCTATGGGAATTTATGGGAAAAGAAGGCAAAAGAACTTTCTGAGGTGAAGGAAATAAGATATATATATATATACACAAATTTGGGGGCATTATATGGGATTATATTAACAACTGGACGCTTACAACCTATTTTATTATATGAAACCCATACCTCAGTCATAGACTATGCATTCCTAGAGTTGAGGCTATGTAATAAAGAAGCAATGACAAGTAGCAGCTTATATAAAACCACAGTTGATTTTTCTCTCTTGTTACTGTTCAACTATTCTGAGCTGGAGGATGGCTCAAAGCAGTCACTCAGGAAACAATGTTCCCATCTTTCTGCTCAGATATTCCGTCAAGTTGCCTTCAGCCATGTGGTCAAAGCAGACTTACTGTTACACCCTGTTCTAGTGCGTAGCAGACGGGGGAAGATTCAAGGAAGTTCATGTTCCTAAGTTTGAGCTGACCTGAAATTGAAACCGTTTCACTCCCATCCGCATAGCCCAGAATTATTCACATGGCCATGCCTACCTGAACATTCACATGACCATGCCTAACCGAACACTCAACATCTGAGAGTTAAGGCAAGGAGATGGAAGAGCATTAGGAGAAAGAAGGAGAAATATCATCACCCATGAGAGTGGAAAAGTAAACTGATGGAGGACAATAGTATAGCATCAGATGGCACTGAAGGTACCTTTGAGGTTTCTGATTAGGAATTTCAAGTGAGACCAGTTAAGAGAATTGTTGTTTCTAACCATGCGCAGCTGTACTGTGCACACATGGAATAACCTCAGAATTGTATTCAACAAGGGGTGGATTTTCTAAAGTACTATAATGATAAGAGAGAGAGGCAAGGGAATAGTGATTGTGTGTTAGGAGGCAACTAGAATGATTCGCCACTTTAGAGACAAATGAATAGTTAGGGATTCAACTGATGGCATGACCCTGGAAAATGTAGAGCCATCAGATAAGCCTGACAGCAATTTCTGTCATTATTACATTGGAACACAGTGAATGTCTTGGCTTTAAGACAGAGCTAAACAACAGAATTTGAAGAATCAAAATAGCACTGATATATTGGGGAGGTAGGTGAACAGCTTTACACGCTAGTGATCAACTCTGCCTTTGCGCTTATGGAGAAAATTATTAAAATGGTAAAAACAGTAACATTAAGTCCCTGATAAATCTATCCAGACAAGGCAAATTGACTGAAAAGGTGCTTTGTTATCACTTAGTCACTAAAGGACTCCAACCACTTAATTCTTTAAATAACGAAACTGTGTTCTAGAAAATAGAAGGCAGAGCCAGAACTAGAACAGAGGTCTTCCCATGGCACCGAGCAATTTTAAAGGGTTTAGATATAGTCCTGCCTAATGCCAAAAAGATTGGACAGACGACCTTCTGGCACTGCTGTCCCTCTTCAGGATATATGCTTTGATTCTAAAACACCTTCTGCCAGATTGTAAACCTGATACCTAGTAACACTGTTCTCTTGGCTCCCTTTCTCCAGATGTGATGAGATCTAATGGAGAAATAAAAACGGCACCTACTTAAGTGATGTGACATGATGATTTGATATGTGCGCACATTGTGAGATGCTTACCACAATCAAGATATCTTAGCCTCTTCATGAATTTCTGTAATCCTTTTCCTAAAGACTTGGGGAGGCTAAGAGTTCAGTGAATTCCTATGACAGTTTTTAGAAAAAAAAAACAAGTAAAAACAAGGATAATGATTTTAACTAAGATTGTAATAAAAAGGTAGCAAGTATTCCACAATCTCCTAAGTAATTTTCAGCTAAAGAAATCTGAAGATGAGCTTAAGAACTGTAACTAGTAGGCAGTGCTTATTGAATTTTTTCTTACATTGCTGAATAATTTCACATTACTTAGACTGTGTCGTTATGTATTTCTATCACAATAGGGGGAAAACATTAAACTAATGAATGTCGTGCCTCGTTTGTCAAGATCTGAGTCACTGGCATTGAGGCATCTTTTATTGTAAATGCAATTTGGGAGATTCAACCATACTTTCCCTACTTGGAAATACCCGAGCGGTGAGTACTGAACCATTTTACTAATACATTGAACACTAAAAATAATTTGACATATGGGAAAGCTATTTGAGACTAGATAATTAAAAAGGAAAACTAAATGAGAGGCTGCCTGTTTTATTTTCACAGGCTACAGCTTATCATTTTGTGAAAAACAGCAAGACTTTTCAGAAAGTACTTATAGAATATCATATTGTTTAAAATGTCATAAAGAAATTTCCATTTTCTTAGATGATTCTTGCAAAATGTTGTTCTTGCAGACTTCACAGCACAGTGTGAGCATCTTAGGATGGGAAGGAGTCAATGAATAATGTTTAAGATGATGAAACTTGTTAATCCATACTTCAGCTATCAAACTACTAATACAGGGCAGGGTGGTAAAACCAAACCAAACCAAACTAATAAGGCAACCCCGAAGGGAAATGGGATGACCTGAGTGTGAGTCTACACCCATGCACTCAAAAAAACAAACCTACAACAAGACCCAAGGACAGGCATGCGTAAGAAAGGTTAACAAAAGTTGTATTTACAAGAGAAATGAAAAGAAGGGGGGCACAGAGAGGGGGAGACTAAAAGATTAATTGGTCAAAACCAAGCAGCTCCCTGCAGGTCCACGTCTTTGATTTTATGCCAAGCACGGCTACTTAACTAGCCCCTGAGTTCTGTTCAAGGAGCAAACCCCCTTTCAAGGAGTCAAGAGCGATGACAGATTCACAGCATGATAGGAGTTCTAGTCCTCCAGTACCTAGTATTTCTTTGGCATGCAGGTGGGGTGGAGTCCATAAAACATCAGTGGGTGGAGTTCATTCCCCCAACAAAACCACGAGACTTTAATTACCTTGTTTCGTTGCCTATGGCTGTTATTAAGAGACATTTTTGGGGTCTTGATCTTACAAACTGATGAGGAAATCTTCCAAAATTTTATTTTACAACCATATTATCTATACATACTTCCTTTCTAAACAATAGATTTTTTATTATCTGAGATTTTAGGCCAGGTTTTCAGCTTATACCCAACCCCCTGGTTTCAAACGCAGCTCTGGAACGTCTGGTATAATCGTAAGTAAGGTTATCTCTACCTCAGTTCTGTCAGGGTTCTATTCTGTATGTATCTTCATACTGGTTTTACCTTGAAGAATTGTGAGACTAAAATTAAACATAAGAGTTCAATTAAATTAAATACATGTGATTGAAAGTACTTATCATTTCTCCGGCTTTTATATCTCTCTCCTTCTGGCACAAGGATACCTTCGTTTACATTCAGCTATATATCAAACAAATTTTTATTAAATCTTCTCCAGCATTCTGTGTTTATAGTAGGATGGCGCCTATCATTATGGCTAACTACTTCAGATTTCAGGAAGTAGACTAGATCAAGCTTCCTTAAATTGTAGTGTAAAATGAAATTTTGGAGCATAACTCTTGGAAATGTGCAATTAAAATGAAAATATAGTACATATGCACATTAAAGTTTAATAACAACCTTTTTGGGATTTCTGATTTAGTGTTCCAGGACAGAAAAGCAGCCGAAGCCATCTCGAAAGGGAGAATACCAATTATTTAGAGTTTTTAGACTTATTTTCCATATGAATAAATTCTCAGTTTCACAAAGATAAGAGCAGAGGCTCAACATGCCAGAGTAATCTCGCTTTTCCCCTAAATTTCAGAGTACGTTTGACTTTCTGATTCAACTTGCCTTAATAACGCATTAAGTGTTTGAGTGCCTGATGTGGCGCTAGCCGTGCTGAAACAAACAAGGCAATTTCAAGCAGAGCAGAGAGACACTGGACGACAAATCTGGTTTGGTTTAGGTGAAGAAAAGAAATTCTCCACATTAAGCTTACTGGAGGCTGTGGTGACACAACACCCCATCTGTCTGAGAAACCTTATACCGATTACAAGTGGCCTATTTTAGTTTAGCTTCCAATAAGTTTAGATTTTGTGATTCCACCTATTTTCCCAGGAAAAATCCTCTACTGCATGATGGTCAGTACCTTACCATTCAGTCCTGTGGTTACTGAGGGACCGTTCAATGCATGCTAGAACTCTCGAAGCTGGCAATGGACAAGGTTACCTGGTACAATCAGTTGAGAAATGTCCTTCTGGGTGCATAAAGATGATATCAGGGTTACATGTAGAGGCCAAATGCTGATGATTCCTTTCCCTCTCACAGATTGAAATGAAGGATCAGGGATGCTGACATCCAATAGCTAATCCAACTCTGGGAAAGAAACACGCCATCTTGTTGCTAGTTGTGTCTTTGCAGATAGAGAAAAATTCTTCCTGCACAAGGTAACAGCTATGAAGAGTGGTGTGATTGAGAACAGGCATCCAGGAAACAGTCTCCACAGGGTCTGAGGGGTGGGTAGGAGACTGTCAACTGATTCAGACGAATGGGAGATTGAACAGCTGCTGCATGAAATACTTTCTCAAGTTGACTTTTACACGATGACTTTTTATAGAAAAGTAGCCAGGTATGTGAGAAGTGAAGTCAGTCTTACAAACATTTAAACTATTTTAAGGGAAAAGGGGCTGTTGGAATAAATGTTCTATATTAAGGACACGGGTGGTTCTATGAAGGAATGGTAAGATTGATGAAAAGAATTAAGACATAAAATGTGAACGTCACCTTAGGTATGTGGGGGGTCTTTCTATTTTGCTTTTGACCATAACTGATTGGATAGGTCAGTAGCATTTATTAGGGAGCCATTCCATAAAGGAAGTTGTGGGGTAGTTTCTGGAAAACATAGGTCAGATTTGAGTTTGAAAGTACAACAAATATACATGATTCATTGTACTCACTAGAAAGAGAAAGAGGGGTGCAAAACTGTTCAAATGACTTGCTACATAGGGTGGACGAAGCTGCAGCTCATTGCTTTCCAAGGTCACCGCTTCAGGCCTCACCCGTTTGGTTGCTCCTGGGCTGCGTTGAGGAAGAGCTGTTGCGAAAGCCTCTCCCACACTCTCTGCACTCACGGTGTGTGTGGTCTGCCCTGGAAGGTGCATGTGCAGCCTCTCCCGAGCGTGCATGGCGTCATGTTGCAGATATGAGATGCGAGATGTGGTGGGGAACCACTATCCCACAATCCCTCTCGTTGGCGCATGCGTATGAGGCACATTTGCGCACGAGGCTGCCAGCGCTCCGGGCCTGCAGATAAACGCTCTTCTGTGTCAAGCTAAGGTAGAGCTGTCTCAGTGGGTGTTACCTGGCTTCAGGGGCTTTTCTGTAATGTGCACTATTTTCTGCTGGGCAAAAGGAGGGTGATCTTTAAAAAAAAAGGTGGTTTCCCCAAGGGGAGGGGGGAGGAGGTTGGGAAGAAAGGGGAGAAGGGGTCAGTTGGCTACTGTGATGGCACTAGAATTTCAGTGGAGGTGAGTGAAGCATAGGCGCGTATCAGGGTGTCAGTCTGTGTGCCCCAAATGATGTGGACTTGAAGTAAGCAGTAAACCGATAGAAGGTGATCGCAGAGAAACCAGGGTGGGCTGAGTAGGCTTCCCACCCTCCCTCCTGGGGCGCACGTGGGTTGCTTACCTGGTCTAGGTGGACACAGGGAGAACTGCTGGTACAGAGCCCTTGGGCACAGGCTATCGTCTGTCTCCAGCCTGGGCCACAGCGTTCAAGGCTCCCTTTGCTCAGGGAGAGTCTTCTGGAAAATATGCATGCCCACGTCCCTTGCCTGAGTTCATGATGCCCTGGCTGGCTTATCTCAGGCTCCCCAACATCTGCCCTCCCCCAAGCCCCTCTGAGTCAGCCATCCCGGAGACATGCTCCCTCAGTCAGCGCTGGCTAAGAGGGGGAGTTAGGCTCTGCGGAGCGTGGTGGGCCTTGGTCACCTGAAGGGATTCTTGTCCCCAGATGAAGCTGTTGGGATGTAGACGTAGAAGCAGCTGAAATGGCCGCTTCAGTGTGAAAACTGAAGAAGCAGCTACGTGTCTGTGAGCTTGCTGTGTCTCAGCATCTCCGAAACCTGTTTGCAATGTCTTCCCTGATTCTTGGCCTCCTGACACCTCTGGAGGGCAAGCCAGGAGAACCAGGCAGGGCACAGAGCAGGTGGCGTGAAAACTGCTCTCGCAGCACGCATGAGATGAGGGCACATGTGCCCAGCTGCAGGAGAGGACGCAGCCCAGGGAGCAGTGATGGGGCATCAGGGGAGGCTTTCTGAGGGGGGGGTGCCCCCTGTGCTGAGTCCCAGTGGAGAAGTGAGGGTGGCCGGGTAGACTGTGGGGATGGGGGCTGCAGTCTCAGGAGGCAAGGAAGCAGCTGAATGGCAGAAGGCATTCCACAAGCCTCAGAGCTGCAGGCAGGCAGATGACCTAGCCGGACAGTCACTCTGATGAGGCAGCATGTTTCCCGTGCAGGAGGAATCATCACCAGGCATTCTCTGTGAGGGAGCCAGCTCAAGGAAATGCTCCCCTGGACGAGCCACAAGTGTCAAGCCCTGATGGCACAGCCAGCACGGACACCTGCCCACCCTGGTTTCTTCTAAGGGGACAGCAGATGACCTCAAGGGAGAGCCCATTGGAGCTAGTCTCCTGTTGCCAGCAGTCAGATGTCAACCCCTGTAGTTAGGAGTCCTCTGTGCAGCAAGGCAATGAAAGATATCAGTTCACACATGTCCTTCCTTCCCTCCCTCCTTCCTTCCTTTCTCCTTCCTTCCTTCCTCCTTCCCTCCCTTCCTCCCCTGCCTTCTTGTCCCTCCCTCCCTCCCCCTTCCTCTTCCCTCCTTTCCTTCCCCTTCCTATTTCTTTCCTTCCTCCCTCCCATCGCTCTACCTCCCTCCTTCTTCCTTACTTCTTCCCTCCCCCTCACCAGTCTATCCCTCCCCCTCCCTTCCCCTTATTTCCTTTCCCATGCCTCTCCCTCTCCCCACTCCCTCCCTCCTTCCTCCTTCCTTTTTCCTCCCTCCCTTCCCCCTCCATCCCTCTACCCTTCCTTCCTTCTTTGCTTACTCCCTCTTCCTCCCTCCCTCCCTCTTTCCTCCCCCACCTTCCTTCCTCCTTAGTCCCTTCCTTCTTTCCTCCCTCCTTTTGACTCTGTGTTTCTGTCTTAGATGCTGCTCCTGGTACTGGGACTTCAGGAGTGAAACCAGCAAATGTCCTAGCTTTCTGGATGTATAGCCAATGGGGGAAAGACAGTGATGACAATCAGCGAATGACTGTTAAAACCTGTTGGAAGGAAATCAAGTGGGGAGGGGTTGGGAGGTGGAGGGAGCAGGAACTTGCCTGCCATAGAGGGATCCCTGAGGAGTTGCTGTTGACCAGGGTGGATTTGACTACAAATGGACAGAAATCTGAGGAGCCCTTTGTCCCAGATGGTCACCTGGGTCGCTCTATAAGTTCCCATGGTCTCTCCCCAGGAGGTCAGAGTCCAGGACCCCACCCTTTCCCTGGAATGACAGCGTCTCTACTGGTATTTCTAGACCTTCCTCTCTGAGGGGGATGGAGCCCTCTGGCTGTACTTTCCAGCCATGGTTAATGACCTCCAGAGGCTGGGTGGGGAGATGTGTGCAATGTAATCGGTTATTTTATTCAACAAAAATGTAGACAACACTCTGCGCTCTGTAAATATGAATGCACCTCAATTCCGGTCTTACACTCTCCGCCATTGTCCCTCTCACAGATGAGGAAAGTGAGGCCTAGTGAGGTTGAATAACAAGCTCTGTGGGCCACAGTTGGTGAGGGCAGAGCCACGCTTCGCCCTCTGATATCTGGTCCAGGTGCTGGCACTGTGCCATAGGGCCTTTCATTCAAGCATGGGATGGGCTGGCATGGTGGGGCGATACCAGGCCTGGGAAGCAAGTGAAATGCGTTCATAAACCTCAGTCAAATTTACGGCTCATCTGAAGAGGCCTGAGTTTACTCTCCTGAGTCTCATTACACCTGAAGATCACCCAGTCTTCACTGAGTCAAGGCTTGCTTCATCTGTTGCTCGGGGAAGTATCACAGCATGCCTCCTGCTGGCGTCCCTGGGCTAAGTGATTCTATTTCTGGTTTTTCCTCACAGCTGCATCACGAAGTAGGTGCTGTGACAAGTGCTGTTTTACCAAAACCTAGGAACGGTGGGTGACCCTGCCACACCAAGAGCCCCGGTGTGACTGTTCCTGGTGTCTGAGATGTTTATCCATACAGCCGCTGTACCACCTGGCTTCTGAAGGTGCCCTGTGTAGCGTGGTGATGTCACTGCTGGTGCCAATGCCAGTATCAGTCCTAGTCAGTCATGATCACAACAGGAATCAGCACCAAACGCTCTGTTATCTAAGTCTTCTCAGATGAATTGTTCGCCCAGTCTGTGAGGTAGACTCTGGGTTACCCGTAGGTGGACTAGAAAGTGAGGCGCAGAGGTGAAGTCACCTGCCTAGGATCACAGAAGTCATGAGCAGAGTGCCGGGATGTGACCCCAGGCCATCTAGCGCCACAGCCAGCACTCCTGAAGGGGGCACTGTGGAGGTCAGAGTGCAGTGTGGGGTCACAGCCCACATAGTCCACAGTGTGTGCTGTGGAGATGAAGGAGTCTAAATGGGAGAACTGACTCCTCTGATCATGGGGGCCCGTGTGGACGGATAATGCGGTGACTCCCAGATTGTGTACTTACATGAGCTACTGAGCCCACCCTATCATTTGCTCAATTAAGGACATTTACTCAGGCAGCGAGCACCATCTATTATCTTCAATAGTTCACAAAAGAAAGGACATATTTTAGAACCTTAGGTAGCAGAGACCATCATGTCAAGGTCAACAACCATCTTCTCAGAGTGCCGTCTTCTCAGACCACCATCTTCTCAGACCACCATCTTCTCAGAGGGTCATCTTCTCAGAGCGCCATCTTAGAGCGCCATCTTCTCAGAGTGCCGTCTACCATCTTCTCAGAGGGTCATCTTCTCAGAGCGCCATCTTCTCAGAGTGCCATCTTCTCAGAGCGCCATCTTCTCGGGAACAGAGCCCAGGCAGAGCGGGCTGCCGCGTGTGGCTGCTTCTCCAAAAGAGACCCACAGGTGTAGGGGGGAAGGGTTCAGTTTTCTCGGGCTGTTCCGAAAGGTCAGTGTCTCCGCCTGTGTGTGCCCATGCACCCTCTATAGTCACCCCTTTGCCAGTGCAACTGTGTGCCTGTGCCCAGGCAGCAGGGGGCAATGCTCTGGGCACCGAGGCACCACCAAGCTGCAACCCTGTAACTGAGTCCATTTTCCTCCAAAAGGTTTACGGGGACTGTGACGGTCTGTGCTTCTGGGCACCTGGTTCAGCTGTTTCAGAGACTGGTGGGGGCTCTGCAGCCCCCCATTTACCCAACCAAGCTGGGCCAGTCAGCTGCCCTCTTGTGAAAATGTGGGTTAAGGATCTCACACAGAAGCCGGCCTGGGATGGGCCCTGAGTGGGAAGTTGAAGGAATCATAGGCTCAGGTGGCCACAATATGCCTCCAGGATGCCTGCACAGGGACGTCCCGCCACAGAGACAGCTGGGGAATAGGCATGTACGACACATAGCAAAGAACAGGTGCAGAATTGAGGACCTCAGAGTGGGAACTCGGGGAGCCACTTCCCCCCTCAGGCTCAGACAGCACCAGCAAGAGAACAAGTATCAGGGTGGCCCCGGCAGACAGAGAGAAGCTGGGCCAGGAGACTGCAGACCAGGAGGCACCAGCACCAGGTTCCCTGCATTTCCTGATTTCAGCTCCCCCCCCACCCCTCCACCCCTGCCAGTGGGGCCTGAGCTTCCTGCAGTCTGGCCCCACCCCCTCCCACTGCTCGCTCCCCCTTTTGTGCCATCATCTTGAGGGAGTCTGATTCTACACCTACCCTGGTGGAGACACAAGGCAACCAGGCCAGGGCGCAGCCGTAAGGGAGGGCCACCCCCGGCCCTAGCAGCCAGGGCTGGAGCAAAGGGCAGCATGGAGGAGGCTGTGGGTTGCCGGGGGGCGAGGAGAACGGCAGGGTGAGGACCTTCCCGGCCAAGCCAGGCCCTCCAGGTCTGTGCAGCCACCTCCAGGCGCAGCATCTCTTGGTCCAGGTCCTCCAGGCCAGGACCTCTGGATGAAGGTCATGGCCACATCCTCAACGATGAGCCTAGGAAGCCAAGGAGGAAGGGATGTAGGCACGTAGCCATCCCATGGGCGTCCAGGGCAGTGGCATTAGCCAGCAAGCCCGAGCAGCGGATACGAAGCTTCGCGGATGTCAGACGGAGGAGCGGACAAGGACAACGGTGGCGCCGCTCACAGCAGCAGAGCAGCAGCGGCAGCAGCTGAAGCCCAGCGGGGCCTCGCTGCGCGCTGACTCACCTGCCCCGCGGAGGTGACCAACTGGCCACCTGCCCCGCGGAGGTGACCAACTGGCCCAGGCCGCGGAGCCGCTCATCTCGGTTGGAATCCGGACTCTTCAGTCTGTGCCAGGGAGAGCACCCGCGTCACCAGGCGCTTGTGAGGCGGAGACAAGATGCTGCCCGGGGCGCGCCGGGCTACGTGGCACACGCCTGGCCGCCGCTGCTCACCTCGCAGCCCGTGAGGCCGCCACCGTCGTGACCTCGTGTCCTGGTGCTGAGGCGCGGGCAGGCCTGGCCTGGCCGCTGGGACGCTGGGACACACGTCCGGCAGCGCTGGCTCCTGCACTAGAGGCGCGCAGAGACTTTGGGGGAGGCGTCCGGGGACCGAGGCGGCCGAGGACTCGGGGGGCCTCATGAACCCTGTTTCTGTTGAGCTGGTCTTGTGCTGCAGTGACGCGCGGGTGGCCGGGCCTGGTCCCTGCGGGTCTCAGACCGGCCTCGCCCTTGGGAGCTGATTCCATCTGCTGCTTCTGATCCACTCCCGCCTTCACGGCTGCCAGCGCCCCCGAGCACACATCCAGCCCCTGCCCGTGCCTTGGAGGGTCCCAGCTGCCGGCCCCATCTGCCTTGGGGCATCCTGGCCTCCTGCCCCCCATCTTCTCTGCCCACCGCCGGCCTAGCTCGAAGAGCCCGGATGTAGGGAAATCCGACTATCCAGACGGACACCACGCTGGCTGCCACGGAACCCGTGATGCGCGCGGAGGGCGGCGCCCAGGCCCACCTCCTGCCACCCTGCCCTCCGGCAACCGCAGCCTGTGGGTGACCTTCCTTGACAGGAGACTCGAGGCTCCGAGAGGGCGAGTGTCCTTGCCAAGGTCACACGGCTGGAAACCAAGTTCAGTAAAGCCAACTACCGGCGCGTCCGCTGCTAAGCAAGACAATAGCCGCAGCGTGCCAGGGTCACCTGGGGGTGACACCCAAAGTCCCCTCGCCAGACCACCTTCTGCGTAGGAACAGGGAGGGCTGGACGGCCACCCCAGGCCAGGGGCCGCACGTGCAAGGCAGGGGGGGCCTTGGAAAGCCTCGGGGGAAGTCGTGTGTTCTCCGTCACCCAGTGATGATCCTGGAGGGCGACGTGTGAGTGGCGCGTGTGGCTGCGCGGGACCCTGTGCCTGGGAGCTGCCACCTCCTGCGCCGGCCTGTCCCCGCGTGGCTGGCCAGGCCTGCCCGCGCCTCAGCACCGGGACACGAGGTCACGACGGTGGCGGCCTCACGGGCTGCGAGAAGGTGAGCAGCGGCGGCCAGGCGTGTGCCACGTAGCCCGGCGCGCCCCGGGCAGCATCTTGTCTCCGCCTCACAAGCGCCTGGTGACGCGGGCGCTCTCCCTGGCACAGACTGAAGAGTCCGGATTCCAACCGAGATGAGCGGCTCCACGGCCAGGGCCACTTGGTCACCTCCGCGGGGCGGGTGACGCAGCGAGCACTGCACCAGGCATGCAGCGAGGCCCCGCGGGGAGACTGCCTGGTACTTGTCTTCCTCCCTCTGACGTCGCATGGCATCAGCCCCACCAGTTCCACGCATGCTCTCCGAGATGGCAAGGCTGCAGCATCTGACGCCGAGAGAAAACATGAGGGCTTCAGTTATTAAAAATAGTTAAGATGATTAATAATAAAGATCATTAAAAGACAATCCTTAAATCTACCTGAATTTGCATCGCGTTGCTTTGCCCTCCATCACCGCCACTAGCACTCTGACCTGGACCTCATCCTAACTCTTCTGGAGTTCATCGTGGCAGGTTCATAGTGGCAGCCTCACGGGTCTCCCTGCCTCCACCTTCGTCACGATTCCACCCAACCTGACCCTCTGAGCAAACTTGGGGAGACTTTCAAAATCAGCACTTGTGACTAGTGCTGCAGCAAACAGCCGGGTACATGTGTCTTTCCTTAATTACTGTTCTTGTGTCCTTGGAAACAACCCACACTGAAGAATGGCGGAAAAAGATGTGGTGTATGTGCACAATGGAATATTACTCAGCAATAAAAAAGACAAACTTATGTCATTCACAGCAACATGGATGGAGCTAGAAGGAATCATGTGAGCGGAAATAAGCCAGAAAGAAAAACAGAAATACGGGATGGTCTCACTTATATGGGGACTACAAGGAAGAAAAGCCAGCAGACAAGAAAAATATAAAATGAGCAACAGAACTGACACTTATATGGGGACTACAAGGAAGAAAAGCCAACAGACAAGAAAAATATAAAATGAGCAACAGAACTGAGGCCTGGAACGGGGGGGGGGGAGAAGGTAAGAGCGGGGGAGGGGGAGCACACAAGAGATAAAAATGGTCACGGGTGACTGGGTGGTGGGAGAGCCTCAGGGTAGACAATGATGTGATATATATACACACACCTACATACATATAAGTGTGTGTGTCTGTGTCTGCGCAATAAAGGGGAAAAATTAAATTTAAAAATTAAAAATCAGCACTTGTGAAACAGGGCAGCCCCCACCCTGAGAACGTCTTCAGGGCACCATGATCTCATCTCCTTGCTGGGAACTGATTATCATTTCACCAGAAATTTCAAAATCAGGAGTTGAGTCTAGCCTTGAAAGGAGTTGTGAACTGTTCAGTCACAGCCACTAGATAGGACTGTGTAGTTGTGCTAAGATGGCGGCAGGAGTCGTGTTGGGCAAGTGTGACTGTGACTCATGAGAAGTGTTGGGATCTGATGGATGTTCGCTCCCTAGCATGATGGAGCAGGAGCTTGAGCTGTCGTCTGGTAGATCCCCAAGAGCGTGGCCTGCACTTCACTCTCCCGGCTTCTAGCGACTTTGCCTGCTCTGGGTTGCAAGTCTGAAAATCTGATGACGTGGCTGCACTGGAAACTACGGATGTTAGTCAGGGCCTCTTTTTCTCCGCATTTTGAAAGGACAAGACTATTAGGAGACAGGATAAAAGAGACCGCCATCGTCAGCGCTGGACAGGGAGACCTGATGCGAAGAGCTTTTGAATCCAGGGCATTTAGACAAATACTTAACAAGTTCATGTCACCATGTACCATGGTGGGGGGGGGGGTGCGCACATGGTTCACACAGACAAACTTCATTCATGAAATTCATTTACTACAGACCAGCCCCACCCCGTGTAGAAAAATACAAATACTGGAGCCTCCTACCACAGAACATACGAAGCACGATCCTATTGTGAAGGTGTCAATGTAGTGAGGGATTGATGGTGTGGATATCTTGGGGGCTGAGTTCTAGGCACAGGAAATAGCTATGGCAAAGCCCTCAGTTGTCTGTGCCCTTTGGAACAATCAAAGAGGTTGGTGCCAGTGGAATCAGGTGAGTGAGTAGAAGATGAGCTGCTGATGAGGGGAAACAAGGCGGGCAAAGGAGGAGGCAAGTTAAATTCATTTTCCCATTTAGGTGATGAATTGGTTCAAGGTACACAGGCTGTATGGCACTGTGGAAGGAAGAGGACAGGCATTTGTCACGGTCAGAAGACAAGAGGGGTGGGGTGCTTTAAAGACACCTGAAGTGACTCAGACAAGGCAGAAGCAGATAAGCCACAAGGAGCAGGTGGAAGCCTTTCTGGGCAAAAGCAGAGGGTAAACTCTGCAAAGGCACTGACATTAAGTAAGCATTGCTTGTTCTACCGCCCATGTGTTCGCTCTGACTGGAACCTAAGGATGAGGGAAGGCTGGGAAGAATCGTGGCCGTGGCATCACAGAGGTGAGCACTGGGACACCTGCACATCAGCTTACTGAATGCATTGCTCCGCTTTGCAAGCGCTTCAGTTGTATCTTCTAACAATGAACACAGTCAGTGCAAAATAATCTGGAAGTGAAAAAAAGTCTAAAAGATGAAAACTGGAGAGCATCAACAAGGTCATCTGTGAATATTTTGGTGATTAAATAGTTACTAAATGTTTACAGTGTCTACATTATCTGTACTAGATTCTGCATTGCATATTTTACCTACTTCTAAAGTGTCTATAATACATATATATTTGGATACACATCTACACAGCGACAGATATACTTTGTAATTCTAGAAATTGACTCTACACAACATTATTGGTGTCTAACAGAGCATCCAGGACATTAAAAGCAAAACTTAATAATGAGCTTCGTTCTTTGTGTAGTTTCACATTGTTTGCAGTTTATGAACCATCTTTGGTGTTACCAACAAGGTTGTTGTTGAGAGTCATGTGTTTAAATACTGGCAAAAAGTATTGGTAATATTTTTAAATTAAATGCCTAAAATGAAAATGTTCAGTACAAATGCGTGTTCTTTTAAGAATTTTATGTGAATTGCCAACTACCTTTCAGAAATGTTTTATTGGCAGTTCATCGCGTGAACAAAACCAGCTGAAAATGCCACTTTCTCCACCAACTTGCCAGTTCAGTATAGAAACAGTATTATTTGTTTTGCAAATACAATTTGTGAACAGTATTCTCACTTTAAAATATGGGCATGTGTATTTGAGAGGGGGTGTTTGTGCATTTTCTTGATATTGATCACTTCTATTTCTTCATCTGTGAGTTTTCTGATCACTTCCTCTACTTTTTCTCCTTTTGTGTTTATCGTGTCCTTATTTATGATAGCTTTTTTTTTTCCCTGCCTGGCTCCAATAGCTTTTTATTTATTAAAAACTATTGATATCTTATCTAGGCAGTAAATATCATAGTTGCTTCTGAAATATACATTCTATCTTTTTGCAAGTACATAACACTTGTACAGCTTGGAATGGATGCATTCTATTCCCAATGGCAGGTGTAGACACTGGCTAGTTTACATGTAGAGGCTATTTTGTCACCTTTCCTTTCAGACACTGGGACCAAGTTCACGGGTTATTTCTCAGTGGCTATCGGCGCATCCATGGAAGAACACATGGAGGAATCCTAGCCTGTTTTCCACAGGGATGGGCACTAGCCAACGCTTCAGTGCACAACTCATAGAAATGCTCCCTGAACAGAGTCTAAGAGTGACTTGCCAGAAATAAGCTGAAGCTGAAATAATCTTGATGGTTACGGGAAGTAGGGAATTTCCTCTTCTTGAAATGAACAAAGAATAATATAGCCCCAGTTGCCCATCACAGACGTCTTATGAATATGAAGGAAGCCAAACTGAGGATGAAGACAGCACTAGAAAGAGGATGGAATCAAGAGCAACACAGATGATCACTCAGGCTCTGATAGAACCGTGCCAATTATGTACTTAAACTGAAAGAAATAGAATTTTCTAAAAATAGTTGAAGGCAATGTAAGTCGTGTTGTCTGTCACTTGCTATGAAAATACCCCAATGTGGTATGTTGTATCATTTTCATTAGTTTCCCAGGTTTTCATTAGTCAGTTATTTTTGCGCATGATACTTTTCAGAATATTACTTTTCCTGTTTTGCCATTTATCTAAATCTATTATTTATTAATCTACTATCAATAGATTTCATTCAGTCGATTATTAATATATTAATCTATTAGTATAATTTTTGCTTTGTTTTGTTTTTGATTTTGAACTAAAGCATTTACCCCAATTGGCATCTAGAGTCAGTAAGTTCCAAAAGCCAGGCAAAATTTCATGGAGGTGTCATTTCCACACATGCCAAAACAGGGCTCAAACTTTCTCTCTCAGGACTCATAGGTTTCTTCTCAACCAAGAAGAAGTGGCCTGCACTCCAGAAATCCTTGCTTTTCCAATTATGTGACTTCTACCGATCCTGTCACAGAGCTCTGACTGTGGACTTCTTTTGCTGTCTTTGGGCTGCTAAAGAAACACACTATCATTCCTATGGTATTCAGCTTTCCCAGTTCCAATTCTACACACAATTCATGTTCTTTTAAGGACAACTTCTGCAGTTCAACTGTGTATCATAAATATCAGTATGCAATGATGAGCTGATAAATTTTCATATTTTAAATAACTTCCTGTGTATGGATGGGATTAAACAATTAAAAGCAGGTGTACACAAGAAGTAACAATCTGTCAACAAAATGATGTGAAAGATAAGTGTTCATTTCATCTTCAAATGGAGAAAATTAGAATTTTCTTCAACTTCTAATTGTGTGAATGACTTTTTACAGAAAACCCCCATCAGCAGAGACAACAAATCATGCGCAGGGATAAATACAAGTGAAGATAAACAGGAGATTTTAATTACTGCCCTTGAGTTGCTAGAATTTAAACTGAAGTGATTTTTAATCAGAAATAAAAATGACGTTGAGGACTTTTGGTTTCCATTCTAACATGAAAAGAGCTTGAAACGCAAAACTCCCATCCTCGCAAGAAAAAAAAAAAGCTGAACAAACTGGAAATAAATGAATTTTCTTGGACCCACCAGCAAATTGAATTCACAAGGCAACACCCACTCCCAAGTTTGCAGTCTAGGGACAAACACAGACTCATAGCTGAAGTGAGCTCACCTAGAGTAGATGCTGCTGGAAACTGCAGCCACGGAAGGATGCTTTGAACAGAAACGGATGGAATTGCTGGAGGCTGAGCATGGAAAGGGTGAGTGAGAAACTGCTGAGGTGGCCTGGTCAGCTGAGGGGTAACAAATACATGGCAAAAGCACAACCATCCCATGAGCTGATGAAAGTGATTGAAGAAAGGAGATAATTTGAAAAAAATATGTAAGAATGTAGTAAACGTACCTGTTCCAAAATCTTTCTTCTTGGGAAAAGTTGGTTTTGTTTTTGTTTTCCATCATAAGCTCATTTTAAGCTAGGCAGAGTAGTATTCCTGACAGAGTAGTGTTTCCCCCTTGTATAGATTTCAGTATCTTCCCACTTGTTCTGTGTGAGGGTTCCCATTCAAAACAACTCACTTTATTGGGATGCCATGTGCCCCCCTAAGGTACGTGTGCCCATTTTTATGGACGTAAAGGTTTTCCATTGTGTGCTACATTTGCTTTGTATATAGCATGCAGTGTTAGAGGATTGAAACGTTAAAAACAATAAGGTCAAATTCGATCAGGAACTATTTGGTTGAATATTTCGTGTCAGGTATTCTACTAGGAGGCAGGGACGTGCCAACGTGGACAACAGAGAGAAGCTCCTGTTTCGCAGATCCACATGTCACAGAGCTGCCTTGTATTTACTCCTTGTAATCATTCTATTAGCTATTAAAAGTGTTTTACATGCGAAAACTAAGTCTTAGAGAGCTCAACTGACCTGTGAACATCACATGGCTACTAAAAAGCTGGGTGAAGTTTATAACCCAATTTTGCCTTTGACTTTAAAGATAATGTCAGGAAATGGCATTGTTCTTGTTACAGGAATGATGACGTGCTATCTGAGTGAAGAATGTTCTGAAAGCAAATGGGAAAATGATTAAGCACAGCTACTGAGCCCAGCCTGCCTAGTCAATCTTTTAGGATTTAATGGGCATTCTGATTTCTGATAAATCTCCCCTTCTTCTAGAATGAGGTCAGACATACCATCTACAGATGCTGTAGTATGTATGAGAATCAAAATAACGCAGGCACTTACACCCCATATTTGGGAAGGGGCTTTGTTTACAGAGATCTTAACTTTAATAGATGGAAGTTTATAGTGAATCTTAAATCATATGAAACAAGCCCTTAGGACCAAAATATGTCAGGATAAAATAATGCAATGCATTTTCTTGTCATGATAAGTCAGGTTCGAAACAGAAAGCAGTTTTTCTAATAATCCATCCCTTTGGAACTATAGGAAAGTGAGTATTTTAGAAGAATTATAGAGCTTATTATTATGGATATGGATGTATCTCTATTTTCCTACAATTTCTTTCTTTTGGGGGGAAGCTATACAATAATATAATGGCTACATGCTGTGATGGACTTCAATAAATAGTAAGAAATGAAGCTGATAGTTCCAAAGCAGGTTTAATTTGTTTCTGATGCAGTCTCTTTTTGTTTCGTTTTACTTTACATGGTTTCCCTTGAAAGCTTTCTTTCACTCACATGAATTTGCTTGCTTAGTTTATGTCAATCATTCTTCTGGATTTTCTTCGAAGCTTTCAGGCTATACTTCTCAGCTGCTAGTTGGCCATCCCCACCTGAGTAACCCAGAGACAGCTAGAACGGAACAGTCATAGAGCAAGTTAATGATCTTCTTGCATGCTTAATTCTTTTGTATTAAATCAAATCAACTAATGTCTCCACTATTGGTACTGTCTCCCAACAAAGAGAAATTGAAGGCATCCTTAGTCCCTTGCCTTCTTTAATCAGCCGTTGCCAGTGTCTTATCAATTCCATTCCCGTAACTCACATGTACACCCTCTAATAAATCCACCATTGCTTTAGTTCACATACCACTGAAATGATGGCCAACCCTCTTAAATATTAAATTATCAAAGTTATAAATTACCAACTTAATCATGACAGTGCACTTCTATAGAGGCTTGTGTGCAATGAATGATTCTGATAATTGCCAAACTAATCTAACCTGGGTAAGGAAGATCCAGGCATCTAAGTGGAGTGATGGAGAGCGAAAGTAGTTTCAGTGCATTCAAGATCCCATAGCTGGAATGCTAAGAGGAGTGGAACATTAACAGCCCGCACTCATGGAGTGGGATTACGGAGTTGTGGTCATGGAAACACCCCAGAGTAACTAGAAAAGGCAGTGGAGACATGCTTTCTGGAAGAGAGGAACATGCCTAGATAAATAAGAACTGGAAAATATCCCATTGGAGGAAGGCTTTATTCATTCATCAGCAGACATTTAGATTGTTTCCCATCTTGTTTATTTAACACTGCAATGTACATTAGAATGTGAACATCTTTTCCAGGTCCTGATTTCAGTTCTTTTGACTAAATATCCAGAAATGGAGTTTCCAGCCTGCTTTCCATATAGGCCACGCCCATTCAGAGTCCCCCATGCTCTGTAAGACAGTTTCTTTTTTCC
Source organism: Uropsilus gracilis (assembly GCA_004024945.1). Taxonomy (NCBI): domain Eukaryota; kingdom Metazoa; phylum Chordata; class Mammalia; order Eulipotyphla; family Talpidae; genus Uropsilus; species Uropsilus gracilis. The sequence continues at coordinate 80,433 of PVHY01001701.1, forward strand.
ACATCCTTGTCGACACTTATTGTTTCTGATCTCTGATATGTTCCATCCTAACAAGTCTGAAATGATGTCTCTTCATGGTTTTGATTTGCCTTTTCCTTATGGAAAGTGATGATGAACATCTCTTTCAGTGCTCTTGGCATCTGTATGTCTCCTTTGGAAAAACGCATGTTCGGGTCCTTTTCGCATGTTTTCATCGGTTTGCTTGTTCTTTGTTGTTGAGTTGTAAAAGCTCTTTATATATTTTGGATATCAACCCCTCATCAATATATGATATGCAGATGTTTTTCCCATTGTATAGGTTGCTTTTTCATTTTGTTGATTGGTTGTGTAAAAATGTGTTTATCAGATTGAGCATTTGTATATCTTCTATTTAAGCCCTCTGCCCATTTTTTTGTTTTGAGACTAGGTCTTGCTATTTTTGCCTGTGGAACTGCAGGCTCTTGTTGCCCAGGGTACCACAGACTTAAGCAATCCCCAGCCTCAGCTTCCCAGGTAGCTGGGATGACAGGCACGCGCCACCATGCCCAGCTATTTTTTTGGAACTAGGTCTCGCTACGGGCCCCAGGCGGGTCTCGAACCGCGATCCCTAAGACCCGGCCACTTCATAGGCTGAAGCTTACAAGCATGAGCCACCGTGCCCGGCCCCTTTGCCCATTTTTAATCAGGTTAGTTTTTCAGTGGGTTGTAGGAGTTTATATATTTTTTATATTAACCCCTTTATCAGATGTATGGTTTGCAGATATTTCCTCCCTCCCTCTAGATTGTTTTCCCTTGTTTTTTCACTCCTTGTGGTGCAGAACATTTTTAATTTGATAGATCTAGTCCCACTGCTTTGTTCTTGTTTGTGTTGCCAGTGTCTATCACATAGAAGGCATCACCACCAAGAAAAATGTTCTACACCATTCCCCCTATGTTTTCTTCTGGGAGTTTTTCTTTTCATCTTTTAAATCTTTAATGGATTCTGAGTTGACTTTTGTACATGATAAAAGATAAAGTTTCAATTTTACCCTTGCTCTGTGGGTGCCCCATTCTCCAACACCATCAGCTGAATAAAAGGCAGGCTGAAATTTAATCAAGAAAGAAAGCAGTGAGAATGTGCTAAGGAAGACTCTGGAGTAAGCAGGCTCACTAAGAATATATAGATTCCTGGGGCTCTCACTTGACCTTGATGTTAGGTGTTTGGAGTCTTGCAGAGTTGTCTTTTTGTTCTCAGCCCTAAGCTGCTGGACCTCTGCTGAAGGAAGGCCCTGGGCCAGCGGTGTGGTGCTCTGATCGTGACTCCATGATATTTTCTTGTCCTCTGCCTGGAATGTCTTGCAAAGCAGTCGTCTTGATGGAGCCTCTTGACTTCAGAGGAAACCAGTCTCTGCTTTAAATTCTTTAGACCTGTTATCTACTCTCCACTGAGTCTCCATAGTTTATTTTCTAAAACAGATTCTTAGATGCCGTTTACAGGATACAGTGATTCTCATCCCCGGTAGTACTAGGTAGCTCTACTTCCGATAATATTTTGCAGCATATTTTTGATTGCTAATAAATGCACTCCTCTCATGTGTGTCTGGTGAGTGACATTCAACTAACAACTATAAAACGCAGCGTATAGTGATAGTAGAGTAATGAAAATAAAGTAAGCGAGCAGGGAGAACTGGAAAAAGAATAGTTGATGAAGGAACTGAGAAAAGGACTTTGGGAGGTGGCACTTAGGCTGGGCTTGGAAAGATGTTAGGTTTCAGGTGACAAGAGGATGACATGATGCAGGTGAAGAGGAAAGCCAAGGGATCTTAAGGAAATCACTGCATTCGTCTTTTTGTTCTGGAACATACAGATCACTTTGATAGAGGTTGTTATGAACGTAGCTGGAAAGGTAAATTGGAGCTGGTATATAGGGGCCCAGTAGTGTGAGTCTGAAAAGTTGGCACTGCACTTACATACTAAATATACACTACACTGAATGCTAAGGGTCATGTGACCACCTTTGCAATCAGAAGTAAAGCATAATCTGCTATTCTATTCAAAGAGATATTGATCACTATCACCATCTGATTGATAGTGATCTTTCTGGTGGTGGTTCTACTTGGTTATAGTCTCTAGTCATGGCTTCATTTTATTTTTTCTTAAACTTAAGTGTGTGTGGATGCTTTTTTATCTCCAAATATTCTCAGTTCTTTGTAGACTCTGACAACATACCCTTGTTGGTGCAAGTTAGGTGCAACTTAGGTCTGCACCAATGCTTTTGGGGAAACAAAGCCTGCTGACATTTCTTTTGCTCAACCTCAGCTCTCCATGCCTAGAAATCTATTACCTTTCCTCAGCAGCAAGCGTTGAGCAGGTCCAGAGTATTCAGATGAACAGTATTAAAGTGCAATGGCTCTAAGATGCCAATAAGGAATGCAGATCAGGAAGCCAGTGCTGTCCACATCATCCCAGTAGCCGCTTAGGGGATGGATTTGCTGCAAAAGAGGCATGAAAGCGCTCCCACTTCCTTTGAAAGACAGCACACCCAGGGTGTCTTTCACTCTTATTGATTTTAAATCACATTCAGTGACTGACTTTGAATCATCAACTGGGTTTCCCTGGAGTTAAAGCACTAGAAAGATTTAATTAGAGAGCTGCAATCCAGATAAAAGATACCATATCATTGACTGAAAATCTGAACTGAACTTCTCTTTTGAGGCTGGAGAGAAAAAATAAAATAAAAATCTGTATTTTATTTTTTTCTGAGATGCTTTTTGAGGCCCGATGGGCTCCTGGAAGTCGGGGACTCTCTATCTCATGCATCTCCACTACTGCTCTCCTCAGAGTCCTGGTGTCAGGTGGGGACTTGCAGAATCTTCAGCTTGATGCATTAGTCCTTTAGCCTCTTAAAAGTATTTCAAAACGGAAAGCAAAACATCACATGAAATATAACACACTTTAAAGTGATTTACAAAAAGTTGTCTTTAAGGCTTAATAAGATCAAGAAGTTTCTTATCATGTTAGGGTATTAGAATGTGAAACTAGAAAGGCCTCTCATGTCACCAGAGACTGATTTCAGCTAGAACCCTGAGGGGTATTTTATTGTTCATGATGCACTGTGATATTTGTTATCCATAATGTCTACATTATGTGAGAATTCATGGACCTGAGTGAAAATGTCTCTGGGATAAGTTCCCACAAATTGTTGGGTTGTAAAGGAGGCATATATTTTATTGATTAGTTACTGCCATATCTTTCTCCCGGAAGGCTGTATCAGTGCACATTCCTGTCAACAAGGCAGTGTCCCAACATCTCAATCAGGATATGGCATATTCCAGCTTGCTCATTTCTGTCAGTCTGATCATCAGGGCACTGTTATTTCATTTCACCTCAATGTACTGATGAGCTTGTAGGCACCCTGTTGGACATATGGGAGAGTTGAGGCACAGCAAGATGAAGCCATTTACCCCAAGCCACAGTGCTGGACGTGTGCTGCCAGGTAAGAGGCTAGCTTTACTCATCCCACCTGAAGTCTGGGAGATGTCTTTCAAGGATCTCCTTCTGTGAGAAAACGTGTTTCACAGAGTGCCACTCCAGATCTTCAGTTGCTAGTCTACAAATTCTGGGTGCTTTTTGGTTCCAGCATCCGGATTAAAGTAATACTATACCTCTGTTCTCGACCATCAACATAATGGGACTGGGTTGAAGCATGTAAGAGGCAACCATTTTGTCTCATTCTCCACATCTAATAGCCCAACACAGGAGACGCATGCTGGGATATGAAACTATAGCTGATTACTAGTAGATCTTTGCCTGAGTGCTCTTCACAGCCAGTACAAGATTTCTAGTTTGATTCAGCATAACAGTTTCTGCTATCACCTGCATCATCCCCCACTGTCCAAATTTCATCCATCTACCAAGTCATTTTTATTTTTTTCTTATTATATAATTTAGCTTCTAGCCCTTTTCTAACTTTATTCCTTTCTCTTCAGGAACTATAGTCATAGGCTCCATTTTCAATGTCTCTCTTCTGTCTCAGCCCTTTTACTTTCCCTTTCAAAGTGCTATTTAGCTTTCCTGATAGAGAGTGTGCCTCCTTCAATGAATCACAGAGCATATACCGGCCACTGTCATTCTTCCACTATGTCGAAAGTCTGCTCTTTCGCTCTGGACTGGAACACTTCAACTAGTCCACAACTAGTCCAGAACAGTGCAGTTCTCCATGCCATGGAAAGGAGAAAACTGGATTGAAAACCAGGAATTCCTGCATTCTTTGGCTGTTTGACCAAACACAAGATGACACAACTTCTTTGTACTCCACTTGACCCGTCTGCAAAATGAGGACAATAAAATGCAAGTCATACATCCTTAGTGGGGTCCAGTATAGCAACATGCATAAAAATTACTGAGCACAATGAACATCTGATACATATTACACAGGTAATAAATGGCTTTCATTGTGGTTGTATCTTAATACCTCCCAGATTGTATCAGCACGATAAATGTACTGTCCTGAGGAAATACTCATTAATTTTAATATATATGTTAATTCTGAGAGGAAAACCTATTCATTATAAAGCTCTAAAATAATACAAATGTGTAATTTTTTAAGGAGCTCATTCCTCAGTCATAATGTGCAGAAGTAACTCTAGGTGTAAAAGACATTTTTCTTTGCATATAACACTGATTTCTTATTAGCAGAAATAGGTTATAATCTACATATTTTCTATCATTTGAATTTTTCCTTACCTGTCTATATCTGTATTTAATTACATGGCATTGTATACCATGGCTATATCCAGAGATGGGATGGTAAACGTTTAATAATTCGTTCTCCAGGGGGCGAAAAGCCCTATTTTGTACCACTTTACATTTGCTGCATTTTAAATATTTTCAAGGCTGAATTCAAGCAACAAAAGCGCCATCACTGGATGCAGTATTAGGAAGCGATGTTAATAATCAGCTCTTGCAAAACAAGATGACAGGGCATCCGCACACCACTGGCTGTGCCATCGTTTCAAAGGAGAAAAGTGATGCTTTTATAATCCACTTCTAAACAAACGCAGATGTATCTTGTGAAGATAGGCCAAAATGACTGCACTGTAGAATAGTAAGAAAGGATTTCAATTGGAGAACTGAAGCAAGCACATAAATAGCACTATATATTTTGTAATAATTTCTATCAAGTAGCATAAGTCATATAAAACCTTATGATTCAAAAGCATTTGTTAAAAAGAGTATAACATCATTTTACCCAAATACTCAACACACACATCCACACCTTTAGAAAAAGACTCACCTGCATCTACATAAATATTTGTTAGTTAGAAATTGACTATGAGAATTCCTATTAGTATTAATGATTATTTTTCCTCAAGCTTTTGTGTACTTTCCAAATATATTGCAAAATCTCACAATGTGTTTGTAATTTACAGTTCAGGTTTAAAAATAAAATTCCAAATTTATGGTCAGATTATTTAGTCCCCAAATACCCTACTTTAGAAAGTGTTATAAGCATTAGACAGTCATGTAAGAACTCAAAATATGTACTAGTCACTGAAATGCTGTATAATTATTTAGTCACTGATGTCAAGAATCAAGGACCCACTATTTGAATTAGCTAGCACTTAAGACTTTTTTGCTCCTGATTTAACACTAACATCACTACCCCTTGCACCCTCCATTCTTGTATATACTCATAGTGCCTGTAAAAGAATATCAATTATGTACACACACACTTTTAAGTACACTAAGTAGCCAATAAAATCAGTGGCATCCATAGCAGCTGATAGTCACTGAGTGATGTTTCATAAGTATACAAATTCCCAGCAAAAAGTAAGTGCTAAATAAGTATTAGCTTCCATTTCTATTATTACCTCAATCAAAGAATAACCATATCTATTTATTTCAAACTTTAAGTACACCCACCATCTTGATAGCGCCATTAGTAAAACTGGAACAATCCTAAGTTTTTCAGATGGGAAGGAATTTTTGACAGTGAATCAGTTCTCTCAAAATCACTGCAAAGGATAAATGGCTTCCATTTCTGAGAAAGAAAGAATGTGAACTTCTTTTACCCTCCTGCTTTCAACAGCTGAGAATGAAAAAAAAAAAAACAGGCAAAATATAAAGAATCCCATGAAGGTCTTGTAGGTCACTATGAGGTAAAATGAAAGAACAGAGAATGCAGGCAAGCCAAGGTGACTGAGCTCAAGGGCAGTACACACGGGTGGGGGAGCGTGAGAGTGAGATTCAGAGAGAGAGTGAGATTCAGAGATACAATAACAGCTTGTCAGTAAGTCACCTATGGTCAAGGAAATGCCTACCCAAGGAAATTGGGAGAAATAATTCCTGGAGCTCAAGCAGTGCTGGGAGGAGTGTAACACTACTTGTTAGTTCCCTTCCTTTTCCACAGTGGTCATCCAAATATATATGACACAGTATCTCCTGGTAGCTCATCGTTTGACTTGTGTTTCTCTCATGACTGCGGTGTTGGGCATGTTATCATGGATTTAATACCATTCATAGATCTCTGGACAAACACACAAGTCCTTAGCCCTTGTTAAATTACGTTTATTTTTCAGTTTAGTTATAGAATGAACCTTATACTTTAAAATATTACCCCCCCCAAAAAAAATGTAGAAGTTGGGCTAACAAAAGATTTTGTTGAAGAGAAGTAATTATCCACTATAACTATTTAGAAACTCCTGGGTATGGTGTTATAAAAAAATGATATTTACTGGATTTTATACTTTCATTAATATTCTCTACAGAGAATAACTGTCTTCCATCATCTGCACTGAAGACAGGACACTTCTATGACCTCTCTCTTGGAGGTCACACTGTCACCCCAAATGTCTCAGCAAGGAAGTAGCCATATCATCAGTACTTAGTAATTTGTATGTCTTACCTAAAGTCCCACCAAACTGAAGTGGCCGTAGTTATACTCTTGAGGGATACGTGGATCATCCTAGTTTCCTCCTATTAAAATTAATAAAATCTAAAAGACAGAAAATTGCAAAGATGTAGAGCAACTTGTTCTGCTTTGTTACAATTCACTTAAAATCATATAATCCCTTTAGAAAGTTGGAAGGTTTCATTGAAGAAACTTTATGTAGGATCCATTGCACTCAGGTATTTATTCAGGGACAATGAAACATGTTTATAAAGATTTGTAGGAACAGTCATGCTTTATGGTTCCTGACGCCACTTACAGTGCAAATCAAGGCATTCAAACATTGGCACATCTTCCAGAGCCATCTATGACTGTGAGACTGTCTGGCACCATCAGCCCAAGTCAGGACCCTCTGCCATGGGGAGGAAGCTATAGAGGTGGGTGGAAATGGCTACTGAACACCAGTAGAAAACACCATACCTGGCCTGAGATGGGAGTTCTGAAGAAACATCCAGATTCTAGAGTGGAAGCCATGTTTTGAAGAGCTGATGAGGCAAAGCAAGGGAACCCGAGCAGCAGTTCCTCCGCCCTTGTTCTTTAACGTGGGTCACCAATATCATCTGCTCGCAACTGACTGCAGACGTTCAGCCCATCCAACTTTGTATGTAGACTCACGGGTGTTAATCATGTCTAGATACTCAAGTGTGAACTAGGGCGGCCTGGGCCAACAAAGAGAGAGAGCTCGGCTCTCTACGTGACAAGAGTCCACTGCACTGATTGTTTTCTCTTTGCTAGGTCCCCATGTTGTCCAGGCCACAGCTTGGCATGTCGTCATAAAGTGTCTCTGGGGTTGTCCAAGTCCTCAAATTGCACGGACGATTAGGCAAAGTGTTTTCACTTTCATGGCTTTGCTGGGAGATTGAAATCCGGTGCAAAAAAGACTGAAATCTGCCAACCAACAAGCTACAGGGAGGGAAAAAACTTTTAAAATGTAGCTTCTGCCAGTCATGTTCCCTTAGGTCCGTCCACCTGTGTGTAGCAGTCGCCACTCAAATGCAGTTCAGCAGTTCAGGGTTTAATTAACAAGGGAAATTAATCAGGGAAACAAAAATTCCTTAAAGCCACAAGTAGCAGTTATCTTACCCCAGTCACCATTTTCAGTCCCAAAGGTCCCAAAGACACATGTCCATGATGGCACCCCTTTGCCCCTCCCAACCTGAGGCAGGCACTCTGCAAAGTCGTCTTTCTCTGTCGTCTTCTCTTTGCTTCTGCTCTCTCCAGTGTTTCGAGCTGCTCCACTTCTCCAAGGTTCTTCAAATTTCTTCCACAATTGCTGATGATCAGCTTTCCACATCCCTGGCCATCTCCAGGTACCAGCTCACTATGTCACCTTACTGCAGTGCCACATTCTCCACACCAGCTACTCACTCCTTTAAGGGTCACCGTGGCTCCTTGCCACCACCAGCTCACTCTTCCAGGGGACTTCCCCTGGCCAAGCCATGTGGGCCTGTTCTCTCAGTCCGCCATTCTTGTCTCCTTTTTCTTTTCCTTTCTTCTTCTTCTGTCCTCACTCTTCACTTTTAAACCCCTCATTTCCTGCTTCCATTTTCTGTCACAGTTCTTTCAGACTCCACCCACCAAGGTATTTTGGCACCAGTACAATTTTCAACTGTGTCACTCACAACCCTGTATGAAGACCACCGGCCAAAAGGCACACCTCTCCTTTGCCATATCCACGTGCCCTTTTTTGAGCTCTCTCTATTGGGGGTAGTGATGACTTGGGATGAGATGTAAGAAAATGCGAGCCTCAAGTGTAAGAGAAGAACTGACTCAAATGAGCCAAATTTCTTTGAGGTTACAAACTATAAAGTCAACCAAAGGAAAGAGTCTGGGGTTTGGGGGGAAAGTTTAGCCATGGCACTCAGACAACAGACCAGACTTGATCCGAATCCTCTGCTTCAGCATCTCTGCCCATTTTCTTCATAACACTTTGACACTGGGAGTTTCAACCTAATTTTTAAGTCAAATAAATAACAACTCAAGAGAGCAAGCATCTGTTCAATTTCACATAGCCGGATGGAAATCATGAGTTGAGCAGAATGACTCTTGGACGCCAAGCTCATGCCCATTCCAATAAAGCCATACTGTCTTTCCCCAGCAATTTCTTTCATCTCATACTATAGTGACAAATCCAAGTATGCACCTGTTGGGAGATTCAGGAATCTGAATTTGTAGCTAGACCTGGAGTCTTTAGAATGCTGTCTTAACATTCCATAGGATCACAATGAAAGGCAAGGACCCTACGGCCTGCTATGTTTAAGATGACTCTTCTCCAGCTTGTATGTGCATACAGATGGCTTGGAGACCTTGATAAAAAGCACATTCTGGTTCTGTAGTCTGAGGAGGGACCTAAGTTTCTGTGTTCCCAACAAGCCCCTGAGTGGTATTGATCCATGCTCTGCGGGCCACTTCTCATGTGGATTGATGATTCATCCTTGATTTCCATTGCAAGAGCTTGACTCTGCCACTGACGGGAAATCTCCTCCATGACCCTGTTTTGCTTTGCCTCTACTGTAGAACTCTTGGTAGGAAAGTAACCTCTGAGGGTTCTGAAAGCTTTTTAAAATGTGTCTGAAGTTTGCTCTTTTCTCCTTTTTGCCTTGCCTTCATTCTTGGAGTGGGCAAGCAAAGTCTGGCGGTGGAGGTAAGGCCCCGCATCAGATTGTCTTTCCCTTCTTCTTACATTAGTTCCTCTATCCAAGCAGATACTCTTGCTCTTTTATTCTGCCTGGTATCAGCACTTATGTAAATAAGAGCTGGCCGCTCTATGCTCTGAATAGCTGCAGTCTTCATAGAAGTAGAAAGAAGAGTAACTCTGTTCATCTTCGTAGACACTCTGCACACTGAGAACGCTGAAGTTATCTGACACAGATCTGCACTGGGCTAATTCAATAGAAAGGGTGGCCAAGGCCTTTCTGGAGTGACTTTCAGATATAATGCACTTCCACAGAGGCTTTCTCCCTGATCGAGATGCCGTTATGGGCAACCAAATACTGAAAGGATTCAGACAACAAACAGGAGAGAATTCTGCCCTTCCATTTATTTAGAATTTGTGGAGGGTGGGACATTTATTCCCTCGCAAGGACTGCCTGAAGTTCCTTTCAAAATATTAACCTTTCAGGCATAATTATTCATCAGGACAATCTCTGTGGGAAATAACCAAAACAACACGAGCTATCTTAAATGCTATGGTGGTATTTTGGAGGATTTAGAGAAATTAGATTTGTGTAGGGAGAGGAAACAAGCAGAAGGAATAAAGAATTCCTGAACTCCTCTCCCTTTTCTGCTAGTTGTAAGAGCAGCATCACCCAGACTACACTCCAGAGCCAGCAGTAGCAGAAGGACACAGTCTCACCTCAGCACTGGACCCGTCCTCCCTCCTGCTTTGTCTCCACTCAACCAGGAATTACTTTATTACTCGGAAAGGATCTTTTCAAAATCCTGGGTCATTCTGGAAGCCTTTCCCATTGTTAACTGAACAACCAATATCACAAATTACTTTTTTTCATCTTGGAAACAAAGAACATTCTAATCAATTGACGTTGCTCCTGTGACTCATTTAATACCTATTCCTTTTTTTTTTAATTAAGGAATCATAGTCCATTGTGTACATATACCACAACTTTCTGGCCCATTTGTCTGTTTGGGGGCATTTGAGTTGTTTCTATATCCTGGCTATTGTAAATAGTGCTACAATAAACATCCAAGTATAGGTGTCCTTTTGAATGAGTGCTTTTGTATCCACTGGGTAGATTCCCAGTACTGGGATAGCTGGATAGAACGGTAATTCCATTTTCAGTAGTTTGAGGGTCCTCCACATAGCTTTCCATATTCAAACTGGTCAAACCAGTTTGCACTCCCACCAGCAGTTAAGAGTGTTCCTTTCTTCTCACATTCATGCCAACATTTGTTGTTGCCTGCCTTTTAAATATGGCCATTCTTACTGAGGTAAGATGGTATCTCAGTGTGGTTTTTATTTGCATTTCCCTGATTATTAGTGATGTTGAGCATTTTTTCACATGCCTATTGACCCTTTGTATTTCCTCTTTGAAGAAGTATCATTTTGGTTCTCCCCATTTTTGACTGAGATTTTGCTTTTTTTGTTGTTAAGTTGTGTGAATTCTTTGTGGATCTTTGTTATCAGACCCTTATCATTGTATGGAGGGCAAAATTTTTTCTCATTCCGCAGGGTGTCTCTTTGTTTCAGTTATTGTTTTGCGATGCATTTGTGAAATCATGGATGAAGCTAGAAGGAATCATGTTAGTGGAAATAAACTCGAAAGAATAAGAGAAATACAGGATGATCCCAACTATGTGCAGGATATAGGGAAAGCAAATCAACAAAAGGACAAGGAAAACTTAAAACTAACAAACTATTAGCAGAACTGAAGCATAGAGCAAGAGAGGGGGAGGGGGTAAAATTACGGGAGGGAGGGGCACAAGAGATTAAGGTGATGGTTCATGTGTGACAAGATGGTGGGTTAACCCCAAGATATACAATGATGTTTTATATATATATATTATATATATAAAATATATATAATATATATAATATATATAACATATATATAATATATGTAATCAAATAGAAATATATTTTTAAAGAAAAAAAAAAAACTAATCCTGCACACACATTGTTCTCCCCATAAGGAAGCTCTCAGAAATTCAGCCCCGCTTGTTTGCAGTGATTTCCCCACAGTTCCAGTCAGTAGCCCTGATGCTTTCATTCAGTCAACATGACCCTCTACACCCCTGGTGTTTTCAGATCCACTCGCTGATGGCATGAACACACATTTCCCCTGGAGCAGCCACGTGCCTTCCCCCACGGCTTCTCAAAAACCCACCGTGTGCAACTGGGTTCATGAGAGCACAGGGAAATTCCAGTGCTTTGAAATTTCAAAGTGTTTTCATCTCTATTCTTGATGAATCTTCCATTGTCAAAAGCCTCCTCCGTGACCCCCTTTTCGTCAGGCGTCACCAAGGACCTGTAAAGAGCCGCGAGGGCCAGGGTCACAGAGGAGCGAAAGCAGAGCTTCGATTAAGGCAACCTTTGAGGACCGCATGTTCAAATTTGACTATATCATCTGAGGCTCCGGGAACACACTTGGGTGTTTAGGATGAGAAAAAAATCAATAATGTCCGCCCACAAAATCTTCTCCAACCATCAGGGAAACAACCTCAATAGAGAAGCGCTTTCTGAGTTATTCCTCCCTCTCTCCTACCATTCACTGCCCAGCTACTTTTCTACAAGTGTCTTTGAAATCATATGTCCTGTGGGTCAGGGCTGGAGGAAGAGGGTTCTTTGATGGTGACGCCTGCTCCTTCTTAGCAACAGATGACGCGCGGCACCCCGGAATAGCTGCAAGCTCGCGCTCTCTGCATGTCTCTTGTATGATCAGTGACAATTTGCTTCATTTCCTCTCACCTGCTTCCCAGCTAGTAATTACCCAGAGACAGAATCTCCGTGTACCCTGGACTTGCAGCGATTAGAATAGGATGTAATTGTACCCAGTGTAATTGGCTCCAATGGCAGAGCCCCATTAAGCTGGCACGACTGTTCCTAAAGCAGGCTGTGATGTAGCTCATTAAATTGTATCTTCAGTAATAAGGAAAGTTATGACCTTTGCTGTTCCTGCCTTAATGTATTTATGCGGACGTGTCACCTAGGACATCCACGCATAGTGGCATCGAAGAGCGGAAAGCAGGCCAACCTCGTGAGCTCGGAGGGACTGAAAATTAAGCTCCAAATGTGATGCAGAAGGACGTGTCCCTGCTTGAGAGGGGGTCCTAAAAGGGCCGGTGCCAGAAAGCTATTCTTCTGGGCAAGTGACCCTCACCCCAGGCACCCTCTCTCTCCAGCAACACAGCAGCTCATGGCTTCTGAGCCACATGCCCTGGTGGGGGAGGTGCAGGTCTGTAGTACATATCCATGGTTCCACCCTATAGTGAGAAGAACAACGCAGACAGTTAACCTTCACTTGAGAGACACTCTGGAAAGACAACTGGACTGGGTGGGCATTGACTGAGGACTAAGCCTGCCAGGTAAACATGAACCGGTGTGTATCTACCCCAGCTCGGTCCACCCATGCAAAGTAACGGCATTAGCTTGTGAGCTACTCAACCTCATTCCAAAGTAAGGATTTCAAAACGGCCATTTCAATGCCTTGCTTGCCATGCGTTATATAACTCACATCTGAGCAGGATTAATTTATATCATGCTGGTTCCCCTTTTCACTTACTGACTTTCTCATAAAGTCAAGGCAAGAAAAATTTGTTAAGGGGGGGGAGAAAGCGTTTGTATGCTAAGAGTCCCAGAATTTTCTAGAATATCAGGAAGATCTTGAGATGACAGTTTACTTTTATGATTGTGATGATTTGTTCTCTGCATCAACTTGGTTAGGCAATTATACCCCCCCCCAGTTATTCAATCAAACAGTAATCTAGATGTGGCTTGAGAAGTCATTTTATAGATGTAGAAATCTTCAATCAATTGGGTTTAAACGACTGAGATTGTCCTTCTTTGTGATTGTAGGTCTCATCAAATCAGTTGATAAACTCTCAAGAACAAAACTGAGAGTTTGCCTAAGGAAGAAGAAATTCTGCTTGTGAGCAATAGTCTCATCTACTGTCCAAGAATTTCCAATCTGCTGGCTTGCCTGACAGATGTCAGACTTGCCTAATTATACCCTACCCCTGCAGAAGCAGCTCTCTGAAATAAACTCATTTCTCAGTGTTGGGAGTTGAACTGTGCCCCCTCCCCAAGAAAATATATGCTAAATATTTAATGCCCAATCTCAGAATCTGTCAGTGTGCTCTCATTGGGAAATAATTTTTTTGTTGAGATAATCAAATTAAGGTGGGCCTACATCCAATAACTGGTATCCCTTTAAGAGGAGACTTGAAAATACAGAAAATACACATGGAAGACATCAGGAGGAAAACCAAGGAATGCTGAGGATTGGGGGGAAAAAAACATGTAATCCAATGGTGAAACAATGGCATTTTATTTTTTAAAAAGTCATCAAAAGCTGGGAGACCCAAGGAATGATTTTTCCCAATATTCTCCAGAAGGAGTGTGGCTTGCTGACACTTTCATTTCTAACTTTTAACCTCCATCATAGGAAACAATTAAGTTATGTTTCTATAAGCCATCCAAGTTTGTGGTAATTGGTTGCCACAATCCTAGAAAACTAGTATAGCTAATTAACCCACTGGTTGTTTCTGTGGCAGAATTCTAAGTAGTTAACTATTATTTTGGTGAAAATGTGTCTTAATAGGACACTTTTTTTTTCAAGGTATCACCATAGCTACATTTCTGCAAATGGAACTACTTCTGAGAAATATTTGCAGTAAAATATATATATTAAATCAACATGGGAAACACTTGGAAGAATGTACCATTGACCTTGGTTGTGGCGGGTGTTCTAGAGTTTTTACTATGGCAGTAGATGGTGAGTCTCTTCAAAAGGGGTTTCCAGAATGTGGGATTTTCCAAAGTTACATGGACTTGGAAATCCTATTCAGGTTTACATAATAATATCTCCTAGAAACAGCGCTTTTTCAAAAACTGCTTCAAGAAATGCTAGACTAGAAGCAAATTACGTTACTATCTAGCCATTGTCTTCTTCAAGGGTGTAATCTGTTGCTCAATAAAGAAATGAGGAATATAGACCTCAAAGTGGGGACAAGGTTCAAGTGTGTAATAGGCATTGTTCTTGAAACTTTATGATTGTGAAACTGACAAAATGCCTGCATCCCTTGGGCTGGGGGCTACAATGGCCAGAAACCTGAAGTGTTTGCCCCTCATGTCACAGTCACATGGATCAGACTATTCTCCAAACAGTGACTGAAGAGCTGTACCCCTTGTGACATGTGATGATGTCATCTACACGTCCTTCCTTTCCAGTCCTAGTAATTGGAGAGAGAAACTGGTGTGGAGAATGAACAACCTCAACCCATACCCACTGGTTCTATTGCAATGACCAGAATCCATCACGTAGTTCAAAGTCACTGCAGAGTGTCTGTTTCCATGTTAGTGCTAATTTGGAAGCCAAAGAGACAGATACACATAGAGGAGAGTGGTAGATTTGGTAGTAAGAAAATGAAGTCTTGCTCATCGAGTTGCTTTTGTTCTCATCTTTGCATTTTAACTGCGGGCTTATATTTACTTTAGATTCCCAGACTAGTTAGCATCAGCACAGCATTCATCCTCTTGGGATTCATCCTCTTTTGTTGACAAGGGTACTTCTGGGCATTCATGTGTCTATGTCAGTTGACAATTAAATCAAAATGAAAGAACAATGGAGCAGAGAGGAGGAAGGAGAAGGCAGGGGAGACGAAGGGCACAAAAGATCAGGATGGTTAACAGGTGTTAGCAAAGTGGGAAAGCCTCAGGGTACATAATAATGTAATAATTTAATGTAAATACAAATACACATATATGCCAATTAAAAATTTTAAATTAAATAAATAAAAAAGATCTTAAACCATAGTTGTCGATCCAAACTGAAGTAGAACAAGCAGTGAGCAAACCACTAGTGTGTTTATTTCTTATTTTTAGCCAGTTTGCTATTTTGTTAAAATAAAATATAATCATTTACCTTAAAGGCAAATTTTTTATTTATATACCATCCCTTTTCAATTCAAAAACTCAGTATCAATAGTTTCATCAATGCCATTTCAGAATATGTTCCTATTTTTTAATTCGAAAAAATAATTGAATAAAGGGTCCATTCTATCCTAGGAAACAAATTATTTAGCAAAAAGCACTGAAATTGCTTAAGCAACAATTACTGTCAAGTAATTTAGGAATTTAATCTATGGAACTGGCAATTAATAAAAGATAAAAATTTAAAGCCAAGCACTCCTAGATATAAAATAAGCACCTTCCCTTGGAAACTTCAGTGAAAAACTAGCTAATGACTCACTTCTCCTTGGGGACTTGAAGTAAATGTTCTGGGGGCCAGGTCAGGGCCATCATCTGCAAAGGAGAGAAAGAGAGAGAGGAGGTGGGAGGGAGGCAGAAGGAGGGAGGAAGGAAGGGAGAAAGTTTTGGGGGCCAGACTGTCTGGGTGAAGAGACTGAGAAGGTAGACATCTGATCCCATTCCCCCTTCTACTATCAAGTGCATGAGTTCTCTTTAGTCTGTGCAACAGATTAGGATCCTGATAGGGTTTCAATGGGAAGGAAGATCCTGCTGCTTCAGGAAAAGGCACAAGCTGTCAGCTCTGGTTTCAAAGGCCTGCCTACCTCTCTCGGGGCAAAGTGGTTTCTCCTTCCAGCACACACCATTCACTTTCCCTCCTGCAGCTTTTCTTGAAGCCTTCTCCTTCGGACCCTTGAATTTTTGTCCTGACTTCTTCCAGTGAACCTGAGAATGTAATTAAAGGTAATAGATGTCCTTGCGCTAAGAGATGGCCTTTGAATACTGTGGTTGTACTTTTGGCATCAATGTTGCCCTGACAACTTGAGCATCTTAATAAATGGTGAGAAAGAGGAGGTGCTATTTACAGACTCTACCGTGCCCTCTCCTGTAATATTTATTCTCACCCTACTAAGCACCTCATATACACCTCGCCCTTTCCTGCGACACCTTACCACCTCCTGCCAGAGATGCGTTGGAGCAGTTATGTCTCTTTTCTTGACATGTTGAAAAGAGCTATTCACTAAGTAAATGCATTCAGCAGGATCCTAAGGTATTTCCCTCATCTATATTCCCCGTTGCCTGTGTGGAAACTGCCTTAATAAGGTATGCAGCAGCAAGCCAAGCTCATGTCTCCCTGAAAAGAGCTAAGCCAGTTACAAAAATACCCTGCCATCCAGAACTTCATAGAGCACATCAGAAATGTGGTTTATAATTATTTGTTTAGAATGGCCTCTTAGGAAGCAGACAACATTTCTCCTGATATAACAATTTTCCTCTCTAAAAGAATATTTACTTTGACTAATTTGAGATATTATGCATTCATGCCCACTCCTTTCTCCTGGCTCCTGCATTCTGTTTCATGACCAGAGAAAATGTGAGTTTTATAGGAAGAAAAATACAAGACAGTAAAAGAGGTTTTTAAAACATAGTTTTCAGAGAAACATATTTTTCATTTCTTAGACAGAAGCACAATTTGCATGATGCATAAATAATGCTACAATGATGTTTAGCTCTGACATTTCAAGGACATAACTTGAAAAGACAAGTCTAAAAAGGATCACTTTACCTGTAAGATACAAAAACAGTCAATATGAACTGTGGCTCTCCTGTGATATGTTTTTCCGCAGAGGGAGCTGAAGAATAAATTCATAACTGATCAAGTCACCAGACATCATACTAAAGTGGGACTTATTTCCTGCTAACATCCGACCCTACAGAGAAGGTGTGTCATTGTGTCTTTCAACATTGCTTGTGGTGAGATGTTGATGGCCTCCCACATCCAACTGTTGAATCAGGCCTGCAGCTGAAACCTTGAGCAAAACCAAACAAACTGTGTGCCTCCTGATGTTTGTTATCTGGGAGATGATATGGAAATCAGTCAAGCTACTGAACAGTAAGTAAGTGTGGCATTTTCAGCAGATGCTACAAGCGGAATATGTAAGAATTGGTAGCTGAGTGAATTTGGAAGTTGGGGGAAGGCTTCCTTCAAGAAGCGACTTTGTGAAATAAGATCTAAGCCTAAAGACACATTAACTAAAACTGGAGGTGGGGATGGGGGTGGAAGCAGGAATGACATTCCAGGAAGAAGGAGCAGCGTTTCAAAGGTCCTGCATCAGCCACAAAGCACAGAAAGGCAGTCATGTTGGAAAAGCCGCACAAAGGAGAGAATGGAATGAGATAAAAGAATTAAGCTGGGGACATGGCCTGCAGGCCCTGGGAAAAAGTTAGTCTCTGTCCTACAAGCAATGGGAGGCAGTGAAGGGTGGCATGAGGATGGGAAGGGATAGCAGAGGACAGGATAAAAACAACAGATTTGTTTGTGCCTATGGCTCTCGCTTCAGTGGTATGCTGATGACATGGTCGTTGGGGCAGAACGGCCATCTTGCCAAAAGCTGATGGCGACATGAGATACACTTATCGTCTTTGATTCTCGCCTCACCCTTATACGCAAAAACAGCGGCTTCTGAATGCCTACTGACTTGTTTTCATTCTCCCTTTAGACTCTTCACCACCCGTGCCATGCACAGGAGCTGGAACCTTGGTCCCATGCTGGCTATCTTCTAGATGCTCCAACGGGACATTGGAGGATGGGAGGGAAGGGAAGCATTGCTCCAAGGTACCCTCCCAGGTTTTGCATGATGGCGCTGGCTTAGTGACATGTTTTCCTAATTAAATGTCTCCTGCTGAGTGTCCGTCCTGCCTGGACCCAGCTCTCAATGGGCCCTGGAAACAGCCTGGCACCTTTCTGCCCTTCACCCCTGCAGAGAACCACGGTTTCCCCAAGCATTAGACTCCAGGCGCATTCACATCCCTTGTTGATGCCCTTAATCCCACCTACATCTGCGAGAAGTCTCTTCCTTTGAGCCAGCTGAGGTGAGGGTGAGTCCCTGCTGAACATGATCCTGGTAACTCAAATTGAAAAAAAAATCGGTTCGAAAGAAGCTGAAACGGTGTGGAGCCCTGGAATGAATCGTGATCGTGGAAAGCTGCATGTCGAGAAGAAGAACGCAAATCTTTAGTACCCTAAATGACCTTGAGGTGAACGCCGATACTTTGCAGGTGGGATTAAGTTCAAACGTGGGGCAACTGCAACTGCCCAGGCTCCTGTAGCGACAGTGTGACTGCGTGAGTCCCTGGAGCCTCAGCTGCCCCCGTCCACATTGTGACCGTGAAAGTGGAATGAGCTCATTTGATCAATTATTTCCTCTGCTGACACATTCTCCAGCTTCTGCTGGGAAGTGGAGACTTTGTGTTGAGTTTATACTGAAGAACATATGTCAGATGCAATGGTGCTTGAAGGAGAAAGTAGCTTCTGATGTAAGCAATGGTATAACATTAGAAACATCATGACCTGGGGTCAGCCTTATAGACAAAGAGCAATAAATGGGCCGATTGTCGGCGTGTAATGTGAAAACCATGTGAATGAGCTCAGAGTTCGCTTTCTGTGCACATGCCATTCGCATTGCTCAGCCCTCCATAAATCAGTACATTCCTTTTCTCATTCAATGTATGTGTATTGTCTTGGCAAACACATTCCGGACTCCTCTCCTAATTCCTTCCAAGACCTCACAGACTATCCAAAGCAAGACATAAACTGTTGATGAGAAAATGAACTGCTTTAATAATATATGCTCTATCTTTGGCAGTTCCTTTTGCCTGTCAATAGCTATACTATATCTCAACAGTAAACTGAGAACATTAGGCTGAAGTACTGACAAGAGGTCAATATATGCTGTTCTCAGCAGAGACTATAAGGCATTCCATTACAACGTGGTCATGAAGGAAGAATACAATATTTGCAGAAGACCTTCGTCTTAGCATTTCTCACTACCAGTTGCCTATGCCTTCTGAGGGCACTTATTTTCATGCAAAGAAAGTTTCCTATGGTCTTCATATTCACTACTGAGTACTCAAGGATAATGCAATGGTGACAATGACCTTGACAACTGTGCACCTCAGCAGAAGATTAGGCTCAGTACAAATCAAAAAGGCATTGTTCAAGGCTATTATTCTCCCATGTGACAAAGGAAAGATGCACACCTTCCAGTTTTATAGAAGGGGACTGAAAAGGCAACTATTTAAGATGGGTCTTCTAATGGGACCTAAAATGCCATCCAAAATGCATAGACATTTGCTCAGGCATTTCCTACTTACAGGTCCGCTTCCTGGAGAAGCTATGTCTGGGAAATTAGCTCATTGGATCTTGTGCTCTGGAAGCTTCAGTGTGCTTGAGGGAGGTCATACTCTGTGCTTATCTCTTTATGGTCAGAATGCTGGCCCTTCATCTCCGCCAACAAATTCATCTTCCAGGAGCAGAGTTGCCTACGAGGCTTTTCCCCAAAGGAAGATTTAAGAACCATCTCATTCTGCATCCATGAGTTGAAGGACATGAGCAAAATGCATATGGAACTTTGGGTCCAGCTCATTCTTAGGCCACAATCTGAAGCAAGCATCAAATGCAAATAACCGGCAGTAGCCTGAGATGAGAACAGGAACTCCTGGGGTTAGCACATCCTCACTTAGTGCACATCCCTGATAAGAGCGTGAGTCCTGGCTTGTGTCCAGTAAGGTGCAACTGTACTAAAGGAAGAAGTGTAAATTTTTCGAGTCCATAAATTTCTTCATTTGTATCTTGAGTGGAACAGTCTGGAACAGGGTAAGGAAGAGAAAGACTCCTAGACTCAGTAGTCTTTACTCTCCGGAGAAACACCGACTGTGTAGCCAGACCAAAGGGAATGAGTTGAGAACTAGCATAGCAGAGGGGGGTCTAACACACACTTTGGAAAACAGATATAGTGGAGGGAGAAGTAAATGAACCTGTAATCACAGTTGGATATTTCAATACTCATTGGTTAGTAACTGATCAAACACATACACACACAAAAATCGAACAAATAGTGACTAAATGGATTTGAACATCCAATATGTCAAAATAGCTATATTAAATAGTATATTGCAATCTATATTACATGTTCCAGGTAATAAAATAAGATCTGTGATGTGCATTTCTGCCTTGAAGAAATAGGGAAAGAAGATAAAATTGACTGTAGAGTAAGTAGAAATAAAGGTATTACAAAGAGTGAGAAATGAAAATAAAATAGAAAGTAAATTAAAAAAGAGAGGAAGTAAAAAAAAGGAAAAATTGGATTTTTGAAAAACGAAATTAAAAAACAAATAAAGCACCTGATAAGATTGATTCAGAATAAAAGGAAAAACAAAACTCATTATCAGGAATGAAAGAGGCATGACTACTACAGATCACAGAGATGTTAGAATGAAAATAAATATTATAAACAACTCTAAGCCCCTAAACCCAATAACGTAAATGGGTGACATTCCTTTAGGAATAGAAGTATCTGACCTAATAAAAAATAAGTAAAAATTGACTTGTCACCAAATCTCTTTAGAAAATGATGGTGGAGTCAGAGACTGAATTTGCCTTATCAAGTGGAACTGAAAAATGAATAATAGCCACAAAACATGATCTGAAACAATAATTTCAAGATGACGATGATCAATCAGCAGAAGATAGTGATCCCCGAGAGACAGAAAAGAAATGTGTTAAGTACTATGATCGCCCCAGCTTATTTACTTGAGAAAATTTTCAGAGCATGGAGCAAAAAGAAGGAACATAGGTAGAACCTAAGCTGAAGACCAAGAACAAGAGAGCAAACAGACCGAGATAGCTGTGGTGACCCTGGGGTGAAAGAACCACCCCAGGGCCAAGGGAACCACCTGGAAGGATGCATGATATTTGTGCTCAGTGCTGAGGGCCAAGACTGGCCCCCATTTGATCCAGGAGTCCCACTTCTGGGAATCTACCCAAAGGTTACAAAAACACTTATTCAAAAGGACACCTGGACTCAGATCTTTATTGCAGCATTATTTACAATAGCCAGCATACAGAAACAACCTAAATGCCCAAAATAGATGAATGCATCAGAAAGTTGTGGTCTATGTACATGGTGGAATATTACTCAGCAATGAAAAAGACAAACTCATGTCATTTGTGGCAACATGGACAGAGCTAGAAGGAATCATGGAATAAGTGAGAAACAAAAGTAGAAATACTGGATGGTCTCACTTATATAAGGGATAAAGGGAAAACAATTAAACAAATGTTCAAGAAAAATTTAAAACTGTCAGCAGAACCGAAATATAGAACAAGAGAGGGGAAAGGGGGAAATCAGGGGTGGGATGGGCACAAAAGATTAAGATGATGGTTCATAGGTGACAGCATGGTGGGAGAACCCTGGGGCTGACAATGATGTAAGCAAATAAAATAAATTAAATCAAATTTTAAAAGACTGGATCTCAGCCCATCTCTTCCCACCAGCCAAGCTGGGAAAAAGTCATAATTGGTGGGGCATAAGGCAAAGTATTCAGGAAGGACCCACCTTGTTTTTAGCAAGAAAAAATTAGCTCTAAACTAAATGCTGTTCCAGTCCTGTCTATAAATCATAAAAGCAAAACCTTGATGAGTTTAACTGTTTCCAAGAAATAAAACTTCATTGCAGAACAAAGCTCAAGAATATTTATAGGAATACAAAAAATATTTGGCATGCAAGAAGGTCAAGTTCACAATGTCTGTATATAAGTATGGATTATCAAGCCTGAGAAGAGGCAGGAAAGGTTGATGTAATAAGAGGAGTAATTAATTTAAACCTACATATAACTAATATTGATGTCAGAAATAGCAGATAGGGTCATTAAAGCAGTTATAACTGGATTCCACGTGTTCTAAAAGTTAAGTAGATACATTAAATATAAGGAAAAATTGCAATGCCTGCGATGAAAAATACACAGGATGGAAAGAAAGGTAGATTAAGTATCCCTGGAGGAAAAAAAGGCAAACAAAGATGAAAGCCATGAAGAATGGGAGTAAGAGATTCGCTGAGAGAATCTTTGCAGATTATATAAGCTAACACATAAAAGATGTAGCATTCTCATCCTCATCATCATCATTACCCCTACTTCTTTTACTATTTATTTAGAGTATCGGAGTACAAAAGATGGGGTGAATTTCATGATAGGTCTTGGCTTCAGTGGAGAAATGAGGTGCTAGATGGGGAAGCTGTAGGAGGAACACAATCCCATGAATTAGGTCAGCATGGAAACAGTTCCATGAAGATAAAAATAACACACCTAGGATTCCCAGTCGGCAGGAACTGATCCAGCTGTGAACACTGGGAGGACTAGGGGGTAATGATACATTTTTTAAATTAAAGCTTATGGATACAATTCTGAGGAGCCCAAGTTTATTTCAGTACCAGAAAATTTGTTTTAAAAATTAGCACTGTCCATTAGCTCAATGAGCAAGCTTTGAGTATCTGATTTAATTAGATGGCGATGCTTAGAAAGATAAGGTATGGATGTGAGAACTCTATTTTTTTCTATAATAATACCTTTATATATTATGTTTATATTATTTACATTTTTGACAATGTTCATCAAAGTGAAATGGGCTTCTACTGTACATGATTCAAAATGGCAGTACCCCAACTCTTCAGGAGCATGTCACTAGACCACACCCAGCACTGAGGCCAACGATGTGGGCCCCTAAGTCTGCGCCCATCCTGGGGCACTTTTATCTGGGCACCAATCAGGAGGGAAACTGCCACTGCATCCATCTCTCAGTTTGCAATTCGCAATGCCATTTTCTATTTGACGGATTATCTATTTAAATAATTTAATACAAGACTAAATTTTTCTCAAACTGGGGTTCCTTTATAAAGGTCACAGAAATTGCTTTTTTATTGAGAGAAATGGATATAACATTGTATAAGTCAAAGCTGTACAATGTGTTGATTGGCTACATTTATGTGCTGCAAGCTGATTTCCTCCAGAACATTGACTCACATCCCCATCATGTCACATAATTATACTTTTATTTTGTGGGGAGATCATTTAAGGTCTAGTCTCTTAGCAACGTTGAAGTCTATAATACAGTGTTGTTGACTTGGGATCACGATGCTGTGCAACAGATGCCCAGAACGTATTTCATCTTCTAGCTGCAAGGTTGTAACCTTTGACTGGTATCATCCCAACCTCCCTCTGCCCACCACCTCCACCACCAGCCCCTGGTTACCACCTGTGAGGATGAGTGTTAGAGATAAAATGGAAGCCTGGAGGCTAGCAAAGAAGCAGGCTCTTCATTAGAGAAAAAGGACTGGATAGAGTCAAGACCCACATTCTCTGCAGCCAGAAACAGGAACCCCCCCTCCTGGGCCAATGTCTGGCCATCATGTATGTTTTTTTACCTCTCTTTTGGTCAGGTGAAGTGGGGGTTGGAGGGAGGCTTGGGGCTTTCTGATAACATCTGAGTCCTTGGTCAACTTGAGTTTGTCCAGGAAAGGAGGTTGGGGAGACGTGAGAGAAATTCAGGTTTGTTTGGAGAGGTATTGTCCTTTTACCACCATCCTACTCTCTGCTTCTATGAATTTGCCCCTTCAAGATTCTACAAAGAAGATAGATCATACACTATTTGTCTTTCCCTGTCTGACATCTCATTTGGCATAATGTCCTCAAGGCTTGGCCACGTTATTACAAATGGCCGAATTTCCTTCTTTCTCGTCATTGAATAATATTCATTACGTATACATATTTTCTTCCTTCATCTGTTAGTGCACATTGATTGCTTTGCATAGTACATGTCTTAGCTAATGTGAATGATGCTGCAGTACAATGCAGTGTAAATTATCTTTTCATTATCGTGTTTCATTCCCTACAGAAATATTCTCAGAAGTGGGATATCATATGATTCCAGTTTTTCAAAAATCTTCATACTACATACTACTTTTCATCATGACTGTACCGATTCCCACCATCAGTGAATTAGGATTCCTTTTTTTCTATATCTTTACCAGAATTAATATCTTGTTTTCTTAATGATAGCCATTCTAACAGGTGTAAAATGACAGCTCCTTTGGTTTGAATTCGTATTTCCCTAATGAGTGATATTGAGCACCTGTTCATGTACCTGTTGGCCATTTAAAGAAGTGTCTATTCAGCTTCTCTACTCATTTTTAAATCAGATCAGTTGTTGCTGTTGTTATTGAGTTGAATGAGCCATTATATATTTTAAACATTAACCCATCAGCTATGTGGTTTGCAAATATTTTCTCCCATTCTTTAGTCACCTTGTCTTTGATTTTGCTGGTTGTTCAGGAAAGGGATTAGTGTCAGTTCTTCGGAATAAAAGACTCTGTCCAGTTCTTGACTGAAGCAGTGAGGTTACATGTGCAAAATATAATTAAGTAAAATTTCCACCCAGCTCTGGGTGTAAGCTGTGCTATTAGTGCAAAGCCAGGAAGTAGCTAAAGAAGAACTAGTTCATGTTAGTGAATTGGATGCTGGACTAAGCCATGTCAAATGCCAACTTGATCACGTCTTAGCTGTGTGAATTTGTGCAGGTTGCTTTCTTAAAGCTCAATTCCCCCATTTGTGAAACAGGAGAATAACTGTATCTTATTAAGTGGTAGTGCAGATTAAATGATGTGATTCATGCAAAGCATTTAGCATGCTATCTAGCACATGGTGCAATGAATGATAACCATTGCTATTATCATTCCTTCAGGAAGCATTTCACCATAACCAAATAATTACTTAGATTCTATGGGTCCTCATAGCCCTCACTGTTCTTCTGACCCATGTTGTTCCAGTTGGAAAGGAAGGACTGCTGTAACTGCGATTCAACCTTCCCTGGTGTTAGCACAATGGCAGTGATGACATTTTGTAATTCCAGAACAGCAATTTGTGGCTGCTCCTGTCTTCTTGATGGATTCCAACTGCTGGTTGGAGCATATGCTTCCGTGAATGTTAGAATAGCAAACCGGTAAGATCTATTTTGATAAAAAGGTTAGGAAGCAGTGTGACTTTTTTACTTGGCTATATAATAGCTCTGTCTTTTGTTTTTATTTTTATTTTTGTTGCCTTAGTGTGTGCGCAGTTCCATAAAGATGGAGTGGGGTGAGGAAATAATTTTATAATTATCTCCTAATCAAATCAACAAATATCTGAAAAAACATCACCTACTCTACTGTGGACGGTGCTGTTGAGAATCATACAACCTTTAAGGAGCAAATCTGGTTGAAGGGATAAAAGCTACAAGGATCCATGAAAACCTCAGTATAAAACATTGACATTCTCGCATCAGTCAGTCACAAGATGACTGTTTCCCAATGCAGACAAACTGGTATTGGCTCTTAAAACAATGAAGTGAGGAGAGGAGAAGAGAATAAAGAAACTTTGAATATGGAGACATGTGAAAATAAACACATCAGCAAATGGCAGTTACAAGACTTTAACTGGCTCTGACCTTTGCTTTAGAAGATATATGAGCTCTAAATGTAAGGTTTTGAAGGACCTTTGACGTTACAGTAAGATGTCTGAGCTTGGTCTATATAGGTTGTCACTGAAGACTTGTCACAAAGGAGGATATAGAGTAATAGGACGAATGTGAAAATTTAGGGAAAAAATGATTTAGGACTAATTTATAGGACTGTCCAGAAGAAGAAGGAAAGGCAAAAAGCTGGTCCACCAATGTGGGTGTTTTCAAAGAAACTGGGGTCCTTGGAAGGAAAGAAAGAAGTTGCAATGGGAAACTCAACAAGGCTTGCTGGGGAAGAATGAGAAAGATGTCCTGATCATATCCAATTAGATTTGGTTTTGTCTCCTCCTCCACTTTGTCTCTTCAGTCTACAAATGAGGGAGAGCATCCAGTGTTTGTCTTCTTCTGACTCTTTTTGCTTAGCAGAATTTTCTCCGATTCCATCCATGTTGCTGCAAATGGCAAGAGTATGTCTTTCTATAGCTGAGTCACTTTATCTGTGTAAATAGACTGCATGTTCCTCGCCTTCTCAGCTGTCCTTGGGCACGTAGGTTATTTCCATAGTTCGACCTTTGTAAATGGTGCTGCAGTGAACATCAGAGTAGATACGTATCTTCAAAGTAGTGCTTTTACACATTCTTGAAATATCTGCCTCGCAATGCTTTATTCAACCCCTTTCTCCTAAGGCCCTTTTCTAATCTAGTCCCTTGATGATGATGATAATAATGGCTCCTGCATCTTTATAATTAACCTTTATTGAGTTGCTACTGTGTGCCAGACACCCACATCATTACTCTAGATTCAATTTTTGTAACAAATTCTTGAGGTCAATATTGTTTTTCCAACTCTAATGACAGAAGGAATGAGGTTGAGAATGGTGAACCATCACCTTGACCACATGCCAGGCATTTCCAACCTACTTCTGTCCTTTACTAAACCATCAGATGACAATGAACCTTTCGTTCACGAGTCCTATAGTTCATCAGCTAGATGCATGTTGACCACGGACTGTATCTGCCTGGCTCACCATTGCATCCTCAATGCTTGCTACTAAGATTTCTATCCTTAGCCTTTGTTTGTTCTCATTTATTCTTTCCTTGGGCAAGAACTCCTGAACTTGGATATTGTGATATGCTTGATGTCTCTCAAATCTCTAGGCCTGGCATCAGTAAATTCTTTTAACTCCAAAACCTATTTGCATTATCATTTCTAGAAATTTCACTTCTGTGTATCTTTTAAGTACTTCAAACTAAATATATCCAAAATTGGATTCACTGACTTCCTCCAACATATTTGATTTCTCTCCTAATTTTCTAGCTCAGTGGATGAATTAATTGCAACCCATTTGGCCAAGCTAATATCTCATCTCCTCCTTCTTTCCAGCATTATTGTCTACTCGTTATCCAATAAAAAACTTGATATACATTTTTTTTCATCCAGACATGCATGATATACATTTTTTCATACATTTATCCACTTGATAAGATATGAATTGAACGCTTAGATTTACCAGACACTACGTCCTCTTTATTTATTTATTTATTTTTTTACTCCTTGATGCTTTTGTATGCATTACATTTTCTATATAAAATGTCCTGTAGAGACACTGGGAGAGTGTTCATTCTCTTCTCATAAATATGAGAGTCTTAAATATGGAAGTTTTCATGTATGGACAGTGAGACGATACCTTTCATTTAGATATTGTTGAATTTGAGGTCTGAGTGGAGGTTCCTAAGTGGAGATGTCCTGTTCTCACTATCTAAGTTGCTGCCAAAATAATCTTTACTTGGGATATTTGAATCTTATCAATCAACTCAATAGGATGAAATCTGAAGTCACAAAATATGTCTTTACTTGGGATAATAATCTTTACTTGAGATATTTGAATCTTATCAACTCAATAGGATGAAATCTGAAGCCACAAAATATGTCCTAAGGATTTGGCACTTTTTATTTTTACTTATTACTGGTCAAAAAGTATACTCCCTAGTTTTGAAAATATATTCCAAATTTCAACATAAAATAGAAAAAGTCAAAGAAATCTCAAGGCTTTGTCCTTATGGAATTTATATCTAATTTTAGAAGGTTTACATAGGGGATTTCTTTTGAACCACTTGCCTCTTGGAGAATAGCATAAAAATATTGGATCCTCTCTTTTAAAAAATGCACTAATAGACAAAGAAAATAGTAGACATAAATTTAGAAGAGAGTGTGAGTGGTCTGGTGTCTATATTTTCACCTTTGAGAGTCCATTAGACTGTAAATAATCCGTAGTGAAGGGATAATTCTACATTATAAGGAAATAGTTCCATAAATCTCATTTTTCTCATCTGTTAAATACCAAAATATGGTCCACTTTGAAAGGTAGTTATGATAACTTGGGCCAATGTATGTAAATAATTTCTTGTTCTTATGACAATTTATAAAGCTTAGACCTTTCCAACTTTTGTGGCTCCATCAATCGCATGGCAACTTTAGAGGTTTTTAATCCAAAATGAAGCTATCTATAATTATATATTGTGTAAATTTCATAATAATCACATATTTTAAATTAAATAGTTATAAATTATATAATCATACCTTTCTAGAGAATAATGCTAGGAATGATGTACTATTTATTGTCTGACACAAGCATGATTTTAACTATTAGAATCTCTTTGTGTATTCATTGTACAAAAAGATTGTGTTCTCAAGATAAGTTCTTTTAGATAGTGTGGGTGAAGATGTATGGTGATACATGTATGTTTCTTTCTGATTTTGAAGGTCATCCTCAAATATTACTTATATACACTCATAGAAATTCACTCTTCATTCTGTTTTGTAATTAAAAACACAATTTTGCCTCCTATTGTATAGACTCTGCGTTGTAAATTTAGGAACAGCCTTTGGACAAAGCAATTCAGTAAGGACCTGACCTGCTAGCAAAAACATTGATTTCCCTTTTGCTTCTACTGAAAGTGTCAAGAAAGCTTATCAGCTTATCTAAATATGGTAACATAGATAACATCAGTAAATATCACAATAATAATGGAAAGATTTCGGTGTGTTTCCCTGTAAAAGAACAATATAAAGAAAGATAATGTTATTTTTTAAGTCCCAAGAACATCATGAAACTGCATGATTCAGATGTAGCATATGTCCTGTAGTATCGAGACAAACAGAATATATTAATGACAGATTTGGGCTTTGAATTTTCAGGGATTTTCAAATCCTACTTAGAATAGTAGCTTGTATTTTTCCATTCTCAATCTATCAAAATATGTTATAATCATGGTTCTGATAACAATGTTTGAAAACTGTATATTTCACATTCAGAAAAATATGGTAACTCTCACAGTCACATATCTATCAGTGTTGTTTCATATGTTTGTGTCTCATTTTAGCTTAACAGCTGAACATATATATGCATCTGTGTAGACAGAGAGTGATTTTAGCAGCACTACTGAATGACATAAATTTTTAGTATAAAAATATAATATCCATGCCATGTGTTCTCTGTTTGATTCCATCTATGAAGTCCCTTTCATATCCAATGTAGACTACAAGCATTCAGTGGTGGAAAGTAGATTGTCTACTCTGCAACAAGGAGCTTGAGGCATCTCAATTATCCATTTTGAAGGGCAAACTAACTCACTCAATAACTTAGTGTAAGTCCAGGGAACTACTCAAATCCCTTTTTATTTGTTATTCTTACTCTCAGAAAAAGATACTGAAGATCATTGGCTTCTTTTTCAGTACCTAGAGATTAAATAGAAATATACATGGTAGCACTTCATTTCACAGAGGTTTATAGACTCAGGGCACAGAACAATGTTGAGAACAAATTGTGTAAAAATAAAGAACATTCTTCAACTTTCTCAGAACAAACCTGTGAGATTATGAAGATCTAGACTTGAAGAAATAAATAATGCTTAGTTTTCCAAATCAAAGAGTTCTTTGGGTATGCTTAGTCTGGTAGAGATTTAAAATGGCTTCCTCTCAGCTGCAAATGTGTTTCTTGACCTACATAGTTTAATTTTTTTAAAAATAGCATATAAACTTCAGAAAATTTGTAAATCAGCCTAGGTTTGTAGCATTTCCTGAAAATAAGAATATTTGGTAGTTGCTGGAATACTGTTCCCATATGACAGTGATTAGGGGAAACCAAGTCACTGTTGATGGCTCTATATAGGTCTGCATTACCTCTTCCTTGTTCCATCATTGACCTACACCACACAAGAACATTATCACTCTGGACCCTGCAAGCATGTAAGTTTGAGAGCTCCCTTTTTAAATATTCCACAAGTTAACATACAAGCGTATGTATTATAGTATTTCCTGGAAATAAAGCAATAAAAAAACTCACATATTAACTTCCAGGAGCTGGCCTATTAGAATCCTCTTCTGCCCCTTATGAGAGGCATGGAAAAGTAATCACCCTTGTCAGTCCAGACTGTTTTTGCCTAACATTTTCAGCTTATTGTCCATCATGAAAGATTGCCAAGATCTAGTTGCATTCCTAAGTATAGCTTGTGGAGTATCTTTGACGATTACATAGGAGACCAAGCCTATTCCAATACACAGTATTTGCTACTGTTGTTCCCACACCTAAAATTAGAATGGAATAGAAGTTGTCATTATCTGGAGTCGACATGTTGATCCATATACATGTGTGTCTCCTCCTGCACTGGAATAGAAGCTCCATGGTGGCAGGTACTGTTCTGCTCATCTTTGTATCCTTAGCACCAAGTATGAGCCTAAAGTAGCATGCAATAGGCACTCACCATTGGAGGAAAGGCAGAATGGATACATGAATAAATATGGGAACCTTTGCTCTCTTAAATACATGGATAACTTGTCATTTAAGATTGAGTTTAATTATTCAGAGCAACTTGAGAATTATATTGCTAGTTTTAGAAGACTCTCATCAGTAATTTAATTGGATGTCATTATGCCTAGATATTAATTTTAGCAGAATCAACAACCCTCCATCTTTCTATTCAGAAAGATAACATATCTCTCCAAGCATTGTCTTTTCCTTTTTATCCTATACCATAGTGCTAATAGTAGTGTGTGGGGGGGGGTGTGTGTGTGCAGTTGTGAAAATCCTTATTTTAGTTGTTATTATATATTTAAAGTGTGCTTCTCTCTTTTAAGGATTTCCTTCTATGGTCCTTGGGTAAATAACCAACACCATTGCAAATAATGAAAACTTGAACTCCTCTTTCCTAACAGTTAAAATTCTTGTTTCTGTTTCCTATCATTTTACATTTGCAACCATATCAACAAAAATACACTAGCTTCTTTAAAATGGCCATTGATCTAGACTGCAAATATAGAATGATGAGCCAAAAAGGAAATGCAAAAACTTAAAGAACTACTGTCACGGAATTTTTCTTATATAGGGTGAAACTGGAAACTGTGAAGAAGCAAATAAACTCAGTCTATTGAGAAGTGTTACCCCCAAACCCACAAGTTTATGTGACAACTAGTGAAGGAATGGTCATCGAAGGTCACTCTGGAAAGGTGATCTTGAATGTTGATGAGCAGGAAGGTTCCAGGCAAAAGCACTGGAGACCAATATCCCAGGTGAGGGGGCATTGCCTGCAGTGGCTGTGGGGAGAAACGGGTTGTGGGTATTCTGGAAACAGCAAGAAGGGCAGTTCAGTTAGAGTAGGGTAATTGATAAAAAGGATTTTTTTTTAATTTACACATTTTAAAATGCTGTATGGTAAGTACAAAGAAGGAAATGGGGAGAGGAGTTTTGCGCAGGTGAGAAAAGAAATTTTAATATTTTTCCTTGTTTAAGCCATGTGGTACTTGAAGATAGCAGCCCTAGAAAGCTGACACATCCAGGATTATACAATTACCAAGTGGCAGGATCAAGATGGCAATGCTTAATGCATTTCATTTTCATCAAGAGACAAGGAAAATCTGTCTCTTGATTCTTAAAACGCCATTCCAGTACATCAGAAGGGTGTGGAGGGACAGGGATCGAAAAGAGATGATTTGGTGAGAGACATCATCTAAACCGTGAGTTCTTGCCAGCTGGCACACTGACACACTGGACCGCTACCCAACCTCAGACCAGTTTCCAGCCCCCCTCCCCCACCACCTCCAATGCCTACCTGGATGCTACCATATCTACCCAAGGAGTTGATATGCTTCTAGTCTTCTCTCCTGTAAATACATGAAAATAACAGCTGCTCAGGTTCTTAGCCCTAGAATTTACCTTTTTTGTTCCTGGGGAATCTGTAATTATTTATACTATGCTGCCCTTTTCTATTTCCTACCTAAGTATAAAGTAATTTGTCATTAAAAAATTGAAAACAGAAATAGAAAGTGGGTAAAAAGCCACCTGTTCTATACATTTCATTCTTTAGACAACCATATATATATGTATATATGTATGTATATGTATATATATACATATACATATACATATATACATATATATGTATATACATATATATATAAATACATGCATATGGTAGCCACTTTTATTGTCTCCACTTTAATTTTTTTCTCTTAAAAGGTTTATTTTGTCAGGATGACTGATAATTTTCTCAAACGTTTTATTATAATAATCCCCCCACTGAAAAATCCAAATGTTGTCTTTATTCCACACATGCTCCAGGCCTGGAGTGACAGGGAGACACCATCTTGGATGCCTTCTCTTTAGGACTTTAAAACACTGGACAATAACTGGGGTCAGATAATTGGTCACTTGTGTCCTCGGTGACTCCGTTTTCCATTGTCGGTTAAATAAACCCTATCATTGCTTTTGCCTAAGCCTGAGTGGTCTTGCAATTGTTGATGTGGGTGAGGAACTTAGACAGTGACTGATAAATTGTTTAGGTGCTGTCGGTGATGGGGTTTAGTGCTTCTTACTACCTGGGATCCACAAAATTCACTGTGTTTGCGTAGCATATGTAAATGAATAGTTCTTACCTTTGATTTTCCAATAAGTGACTGGGTATTTTGCTGTATAAAATCCATTTTGGTTTACCAGAGTAGAACAAGAAGAGATTATTTCTATTTATCAAGCTAAACAGACTTTAAAATTGTTTTAAAGATTGACTTTTTTAATTTAAACTTCTTTATGTCAAGGATTGAGATATTTTAAATGGATTTTTCAGCGGTGGGTATGTATGTATATAGAATAATATATCAGAATACTTAAGAAAATTGTCAGTTATCCTGACAAAAATAAACCTTTTAAGAGAGAAAAATAAAATGAGGTTAATAAAGGTGGCTAACTTATGTGGTTGTGTTGAGAATGAAACACATAGACTTTTTTCTACTTTCTCTCTGTTTTCAATTTTTAATGATAAAAGTACTTTATACTTAAATGGGAAATAGAAAGTTTTTTTTCCAAAATAAAAGGGCAACATAGTAAAAATCATTTCAGATTCCCCAATAAAATCAAAAGTAAGATCTAGAAAAACTAAGAAGAGAGAATGAAATGCATCTGGCATATTTAACACAACACTCAGTATGCAGGAAGCCATCCAGAAAGGGTACCTATTACCATTATTATTTGTTTGACTCTTTTGCACTCCATATTTATAGGGTACCAAGCAGATTTTCATATTTCTCTCTTCCACTAGAATTTTAGTTTCCTGAAAGTACAACCTGATTTTCTTGATGTATTTGGTATCAAAGAAAAACACAGAACGTAGATGCCAGTCAGGTCCCAGAAACAGCCACGGCCCTCATAGTTGTCCAAAAGAAAGGGACATGTATCTGGATTTCCCACCCATATCCGTGGAAAGATGCCAAAATTACAAAGCCATGGGACCATCTTCAATATGCTGATACTCACACGAAGAAACTCAACTTAGATAATACGAGCAAAGAGAAG
The DNA here is from genome assembly GCA_004024945.1 of Uropsilus gracilis. Classification (NCBI taxonomy): domain Eukaryota; kingdom Metazoa; phylum Chordata; class Mammalia; order Eulipotyphla; family Talpidae; genus Uropsilus; species Uropsilus gracilis. The sequence continues at coordinate 114,160 of PVHY01001701.1, forward strand.
AGCAAAATGGTGAAAATTAGTTTACATTATAATTTTGTGCAAATCGGTTGCATGCTATGGTAAAAGAAGTCCACACCCCCCCCCAGGCATACCGACTCAGTGTTGGTGATAGTCTATTTAGTACATAAGATACTGGAAACAGGTGTGACTCATGAAGATATGTAAAGCTGAAGTAAGTGCCACAGATCTTATGGCAGAATAGATACAGCTTAGGTCTAATTCAGGGAAACCACAATGAAGACTTCTGGGGAATTCACATCTGCTATCATCAATGGCTTCTTTAAAGTTTTGGCCAAGCCTAGCCTTGCTTCCTAAATAATGATGATAATGTTCCCATGCGCCCATATTAGTAAGTATGGAGGAAAGAAAATAAATGGTCTCTCCCAAGCTGAAAGAAATAGGAGATATCCAATCCTGTAGAGCTACATAAGGGGTAGAGATGTTAATGGTAGCCAAAAGCATTGATCATGCATTTACGTATTATTAGGTCTTGAATTGATCCTTGAGTTTATCGGGTCCTTTCCCTTGGGTTTTCTCCAAACTCAGAAGCAGTTTTGTGAGGAGGAGGGATCCGTTATTCTGCTCCCTTGATATCCATATCACCAACTGGAAGTTCGCGCTTTTAGTCAGTGATTTCACTTTCTCAACGCGTTGCTCACTGACTGGTTGCTTCTCCACCAACTTATTTTTGGGTCATGTTTTCAGAAGATTCACCTGAGACCTCTTGACTCCACTGTTACTGATGCAAAACAAAACTTGCAATGCCTGTCTTTGCAGCAGTGGCACTGCTTCCCCGACAGCAGTGGCACCTCTGTGTCGGGCCCACAGCGTCAGATTTTAGCACCACTCATCTGTCTTTCCTGCCAAGGCCGCCCTTGCCACCGCTGGCCGGTGGCCTCTTCTGCCCTTCTACTCACTCCTGAAGAAGTGCTTGTTCAGGGAAATGCCAACCGAAAGCCATTATTTTATTTTGTTCATTCATTCATTCATTCATTCATTTATTTATCTATCTATTTGTTCGTTTGTTTGTTTGTTTATATTTACTATTTTATTTTACATTGTTATCTAGGGGTGGATAACACCTTATCACCTGCAAACCATTGTCTTCATTTTTTATTCCTCTCCATCCTCTGGTTCCCCTCTCCCCCTCTCATGCTCTATGATTCAATTCTGCTGAGAGTTTTGAAACTTTTTTGTCCATTTGTTTTGTTTGCTTTCCCTTTCCCCCTCATATACGTGACACCATCCAGTATGTCTCTTTTTCTTTCTGGCTCATTTCTGCTAAGATGAGTCCTTCTAGCTCCATCCACGTTGCTGCAAATGACATGTTTGTCTTTTTTATTGCTGTATCGTATTCCATGGTGTACATATACCACTGCTTACTGACCCATTCATCTATTTTGGGACATTTAGGTTGCTTCCATGTCCTAGCTATTGTAAATAGTGCTGCAATAAACAGCCAGGTACAGGTGTCTTTTTGGATTTCAGTTTTTGTAACCTTTGGGTAGATTCCTAGCAGTGGGGTTGCTAGATGAAATGGGAGTTCCATTTTCAGTAGTTTCAGGTCCTCCGCACCAGTGTTTGTTGTTGCCCGGGGTTTTTTGTTTCTTTGTTTTTTTGATATGGACCATTCTTACTGACATGAGATGGTATCTCATAGTGGTTCTAATTTGCATGTTTAACTCAAAGTGTATTGCTTTACCTATGTAACTTTAAAAGTATATCATTTCAGGAGTACAGCTTCATATGTGTATATGTATGTTTTACTAAATGTTATATACCTATAACTGTATATATTGTACATATATTGCTATATATGCTATATATACACTATTATTCTGTACATATAACATAGGACAAAGGTTGACAGATCCTCAAAACATTATACAATTACGTTTGATTCAAGAATTCCACTTTGAGATGTATTCCCAAGGGACTTAAAAAGCTTGTCTGCCCACACAAACCATGCACAGGTATTCAAAGTAGGACTATCCAAAGCTGCCCAACATGGGAACGATCCAGACACCCATCAGCTATTGCATGGCTAGACAAATGCAGTAGACCCATTCAACTCCATGATCTGCCTATAAACATAAGTGCATGGAGATCGAAAGCATTACGCTACATGAAAGAAGCCCGTTACCAGTGCCTACCTGCTACAGGACTCCATGTCTACGAAAAATCCAGAATATGCAACTCCATAGAGACAGAAAGCAGACTCAGGGCTTCCCTGGGCCAGAGGGCATGAAGGGAGATTTGGGAGTGATGACTTGGTGGTTCTGAGATCAATGTGATGGCTGCTTATGTAGCCAATTCTGTGACTACATAAGAACCACTGCATCGTACGGTGGGGGTAACATCGGGCATGTTAATCGTATCTGCACAAAGTCATTATAAAGAAAGAACAGGGTCCTCTCCCAGGGACCCCGATGTCCGGGACCAGACCAGACCCTGTGATTTCTCAAGGCCTGTTTTACCATCGTTTACCTGTCAGTCTCCAGCACCCTTTGCATTAGTGACTGCAGCTGGTTCTTTGGCACCCCATTTCTCTAGGCAGCAGTGAGGAGATTTTTGCCTCAACAACTTCAAGTTCTGAAAACTGAATGCATTTTTTGACGGTCTGAATTGATGCAAACTCATAACATGCATCAGCGTTATCTCTTGGAAGACTGTCTTCTGACCTTGCATCCACTCCTCAGGAAGAGTTCACAGATCTCGTCTGTCAGTGGCCATGCTTTTCAAATGTCCTGTGTGGAGACAGGCAGGGGTGAGGCTGATTCACAGATGCAGATGTGGGCTTCAGAGGTAACTAGGTCACGCCAATGGTGACGGCTGGCCATGTGCTGATGAGGAACAAGCATTTTGTGCGTAGGTGATATAGCAGAGAGCAGGCTGACTCTTGGTGGAAGCACAAACGGGCATCAATTCTCTTTATATGGATATTTTTATTGAAGATGGATCACGATGTAGAACATGTTTTCTCCTAAGATTCTAAAATCCTAAATGTATGACCAATTTCATATAATCGATGGTGTCTGTAGTCCATGAATTAGAAAGTAACATTTTTATATGCATGGATTGAGAAATGAATGCAGAGAAAAATGATATAAATAATATCGCAATCAATTTTTCCTGAGCACTGATATAAATTGCATTTGGCTACGCTTTTCTAAGGTCCTGATTGCATTGTCACACCCGAGATTTCTCGGCAGATATGCCTGTGCTGCGCTTCCAAAGGAAGAGGCAAAGCAACCGATGGGCTGTTATAGTCTCATATTTGATTCAATTGCTAATTAAGCCAGCCACACAGTGGCACGCAGCAACCCCCGACCACTCATTTTCCCGAGTTCCCCTGGTGTATTTTAAATACTAAAATAATTGTAGTGCTGGTGAAATGCTCTGATTCCCGGAGTTATGCATAACTTTCAGCTGATTCTTGATTTTAAGCCATCAGGAAGAGCGTAAGATAGTAATGAACACGGGGAAATAGAGCTCAGGCTCCTCGCAGGATTTTTATATGAAAGAACCCATGAATGGTCATGTTGAGTTGCCTTTTGAGGATAGCTTTAGTGGACTTCCAATGTTGGGATCCGCCACAGCTTTGGAGCCAATGTCTCCATGCATCAGTGGTCACTGGATAAATGGATATTCCTGTCTGTTTATTCTGCTGACAGCAAATGGGCGAGGGGTTTTCCCTATACCAACCCATTCTGGACACTGCACACCAGCTAAGCATCCCACAAATCCACTCACTCTGACAGTAACCATGGGAGTTACCACCCAGCTCAACCAGGACCCCCAAGTCTGCCCCCCCAACCTCACACACCGATTGCAGCTCTCAGCGCTCCCCCCTGCATACTTCTGAGAGACCAGTTATTACCAAGACTCCCTTCTCAGGCTCCATCAGTGCCGAATGATGCGGCTAAGAGCAAGACGCTGTGGAAAGGAGGCGCCGCAAGGAGGTGGGGCAGAAGTGACTGACATGGTCCTTAAACCAGCCACAGACATGGAACATCCTTAAGCGTCAACTACCATAGCAAGTTTCCAACCACTTTAGAAGGGACCGGAGGTGGGACACGGAGATTGAGGGCCACTGTAGAGAGTCACTGGCCATTGCCAGTTGGCCTCCTTGCACCTAAGAGTAATTAACAAAAGTCAACAACATCACAAAGAAATGAGTGTCCCCCCCCCAGAGAAGACTGGACCCGCGCCCTGTCTGCAGTGGCCAGAGGCAGGGGCCCTCCTGACTCCCCCCCCATATGTCTATGCAGGTGCTTCTTGTCAGCTGCTTTCTCCCTGGGCCGAGTTCAGCTCTCCCGCCCACCTGTGACTATGCCAGTGTCTTATTCAACCTTCCTCTTGTGCAAAGCGGTGGAGGCTGCCTCCTCCCACGGCCACGCATCTGCCACTCTGCACCTGTCTCTTTCTGCCTGCGTGTGTCTCTGCAAATCGGCTTTCCTTCCCTTCCTTTTTCTAATAAACACGCCCCTTTGAATATCACTGAATGTCTCTGCCTCATGGAGAAAACAGCCACGTGCCGCTGAAAGGGGAGCGTTGGTGAAACGTTTCGAGAGGGAACCCGCTCTCTGAATCCCACACCAGCCCAAATCACTTCTGCTAGCATGGCTCACGAAGACCGTTTATGGACTGTTCTGAGCATGCTATCAAGGCTACAACACAAGGGGTAGTAGAATGGCAGAGATGCGTGGGTCTCCCATGGCTGTGGGAGAAAGGGGTGCAGAGCATCCACACCCCGCCTTTGCACCTCACTGTGCTCAGCAATCCAGAGGTCCTCTGAACCCCATCATTTGAGGCTCTTCTGGCAGTTCCATCTGCAAGCAACGTAAATGTTTAAATCAATCCCAGACTGTCTGCCTCCTTGACATTGTGGCTCGAGCTGCAATTTCCAATCCTCTAATCAGATCTCTTTCCAGCAACCACATCCCAAAGGCCTGTAGGTGCCCCCAGCCACCAGCCTCTTTAACATTCATAAGACACCTATTTCTCCTGGGACTAAGGGTCTTACAAGTTCCTATGTCAGGAACCAGCACTAAGATCAAATATTTCAACAAATATCATACCTATCATTCAGGAAATTGCAAGAGTCTTTAGGAGCTGTGCACCAGGAACCAGGAACAATGACAACATATGAACTTATTCTAGAACACCAGAGATTGAATCTTGTCTTAATGAAGCTATAGCATCTATAAAAGCACTCTATGGCCAAATAAGATCATAAGATCATGGATTTTCATGATTTTAGAAATTAAAGCACACTTTTCTAGACTCTATACAGCAGAAATTAATATGAATCATCACTCTTCCTCCCATGCAATCAAGTGGGAAAAGCTAATATGATACGTGAAGTTATCAATTAATGTGATCTGTGAATTTATCAATTAAGGCACAGCTGAAGTTACATCACCACAGAAATGTACAGAAAAGTCTAGATACTCTTATTGCTGGAGTGAAAAAACTAAACTACTGTCATTCTTCGCTGTCGTTAAGCGTTTGTCTTTTCTGATCTCTGAAGCCCGGGCCTCCCCAAAGCAAGAATGGCCTTTGTCTAATGGTAACCTTTTGATGTTTGAAGTGGCGTATTTGTCCTGTCCTTGAGAAATAAAAGTGAAAGGAATTTCTAACCTGACTATCCGGAGCAAGAACTCGAGGACCGAGAGCACGGTGGAAAACTTCCTTCAGGCAGCTTGAACTGAAATCCTGATCTTCCTCACTAACAGGACACTTTTACTCAGATGTCAGTTTTACCTTCTGAAATAGGGGGTGATAGTAACAACATTTGACTAAAAGTTTCCATTTATATAACTTTCACTAAAATTATTTTATTTTGATTCTTCCTGCAACTATAAGGTCAAAAAAACAAGGATGCCCTCCTCAGCTTTCAACAGTCAAGTCAATCTGTAGACAAGCTCCTTCCTGCAAATCCCCTGAGCCCAAACTGGGTGGAGAATTTCCCAGAAAACCTCCACAAACGGAGGTGAGAATTCAAAAAATGGGCAAGAAGTTGGCAGTACTTGACTCACACAGGCAAGATGTCTTCTCCCACCCATGGCTTGCTTACAAAGCTGTCTATCATGTTCCTCCTCCCTATCCAGATTCCAGATGCATCCTTGATCCCTGAATGCTCACATGGACTAGTCTCCCCTGCCTACTATGCACGAGCTTAGCCAGGTGTGACTATTTAAACTTCATTTTCAAGTATTGAAACAAAATTTATATTTCAGTTCCTCAGTCCCACTGTCTTCTTTCAAGAGCTCGGTCACGAAATATGGCCACTGGCTACCGTACCAGGCAGCATAGAACTGTCCAACGTCATGGAAAGAGTTACTGAACCATACTACCCTGGACCGTGCTCCCCTGGACTTGGTCCAAGCAGACCTAAAACTCCCCCCACAGGTCTGGTTTCTGTCATTAGAAATTGTAGTTCCCCTCCAGAGAGTTTACTCAGTTGCAAGAATTGCTTTCCCTTCCGGTCAGTCCACATTCTAGCCTCAACTCTGGTCCAGATTCATTTTCCAACTTTTCACCGTGGAGCCTGTGTAACTGTCACTCAAGTGAAGTTAGCCGCTTCAGTAATAAGGTTGTTATCGCTCAGCAGGTTCCATTTAGGGCCTGACTCCCTCCCTTTGGAGTGGAATTCCAAATTGCAGGCTCCTGTCATCCAGCCGCTCTGGAGGAAATGAGCTCAGGTGGCGATTCGCAGCTAAGTCATCCTGATATTTTGCTTTATTTTTCTAAATGAGGCTCACTGCACACCCCGTTATTCTGCGCCGATTGTGCAATCATCATTGCCTTGATTCCAGTCACTTTCTTTGATCCTTTGTCAGACTTTGCATAATATGGAGATTTCACAACAAGCCAATTGCCTGTGTAATGGGAACTCATCTGCAGCTCCTGATGCGCGAACTACTGAAAGTAACTTCTTTCTGGCCTTTTGGTTTACCGTCCTCACCAAATCCATAAGCATGAGTTATTCCAGGGAGATACTTTGGGGAGAATATTTAGCTTCATGGAGAGAGACATTTCTTTAACAAGAGTCTTTCTTGAGGTTTTCTGCACCTCCCACACAGTTGGGGTGCTCATTAAAAATGAAACCATCTAGACTGAGTATTACCCTCTCAAAGCGGCTTACTGAGTCATAGACCCAAATGTTTCAGTGCCCTAGCTTTCATACTGTATGAAGCATGACCCTCTAATGTTCCTGCTTACATGTACATACACATACACACACAAGGAAAATACTGAATCAACACTTGCCCTGGTTTCATTTGATACACTCAGTTTTCTGGTTTTGCTCATTCAAATGTTTGAATTTTTACTTCATTAGCAAGTAATGGGTTACAAACGGACTTAGTTTATTGGTGTGGACTGTTATGGCTGTAAGGCAGGAGCAGTAAAGGTGCTGAGCATGTGTCTAAGAAGGCTGTGACTAAATTTTTGACTGGAGAACAAATTATTTAATTAGTCAGTCTCATGGTTCTAGGTTCTGCTGCCAACTTCCAAGTCCTCCAAGTTTGTTACTGATAAGAGAATTGGGGTTCACACTTGCTGATAGGCTGTGAGAAAGTTTGGTCATTTTCACCCTCCATAGATGGCAAATTGTCAATGAGAATTATATGATGTCAAAAAAAAGAAGAAGAATAGGAGGTTACATTTAGATGATGTGTTCAGGTGCAGAGAATTCCTCCAGAAGAAGGAAAATGAAGATCCCAGTCCGGCAACAGTGAGAAATCAAGGCGAAGGAGTTGGATTTAGTTGTCATGAGGGTTTGAGGCTGTAGAACTCTCTCTTGATGGCCACCAGCTGCCGGAGGATGAATTTGTGACGGTTGTAGCAGTAGACAATGTGCAGACATATAATCCAGTTTTACAAACTACACTGGTGCCAAGGTTCTGGCATAGGATATGACCATCTGCCCCCTTTGGGGAATCTGACCTCATGTTCTGGGAAATGAGCGAGAACCTGTATGTGCATGAAAAGAATTGGAATCGGAAAGTCAGAAAGTTTATTTTCTCAAGTTGTTAAATCAATAGGTATTTCCTGAGTCCCTACCATGCCCAGGAACCATCCGAGGGGCTGTAGATGTAGCCACTAACAAGACAAGGCTCCTGCCCTCCTGGTGTAGATTCTAGGGGGGCAAATATGGAGCAGAGGAGAGAGGCAGTTACCTCAGAGCTCAGTTGACAAAGAAGCTGCGAGTCAGCACCCTGGCTCTTCCCAAGCAGTTCCCAGCCTAGTGGGGTACTGCTAGTGACAGACAGCTTTTCTTGGCTTGCTCACTGGTGCTGTTCATGTGTGCACAGCATTCTGGGTGAGATAAGGCAGAGGCTGCCTTCATTCTCTTCAGCACTAGAGTCTATAGGGAGGTAAGCAGTTGAGTGTAGTTCAGAGACTGGATTGAAAACTCCTTAATAGCAGGGACTTTGTCTGATTCATCTATTTGTCAGGACTTAGAAAACTGCCCAGCACTTGATAAAAACTCCATAAATACTTGTTGAATGGGTGAATTATTCCACGGAAATGAGCTAATGGTGGCTTTGTTTGCACTACATATAAGATAGTCCACTAGTTAAAAAAAAAAAATAAAGAGAGAGAGAACATTTAATTAAACAGGTATTTGATAGCAAAGAACTGTGAGTAGAAGGGGGTGAATATTTGTAGCCATACTCTGGTAAACAAATTACATTTGTTATCTATTTTCAACAAATTGATTCATTCTTTGGTTTGATCAAATAGCAGTTGTTTTATCATGTCAAGTTGACTTCATAACATCAAACAATATAGAGAGAGGTGAGATGATATATGTTTCTCTCTCTAACTCAACTTATGGTCTTGTCAATACTGCAGGGGATGTCACATACACACACACACACACACACACACACACACACAATGTGCAAGTTAGTGGCCTTTCAGGCCAAGCCATCAGAGTCTCTGTCTCTCAGCAGTGACAGCTCCAAATGACTCATTTGGATTCTTTTCAATCATTGCTGACACATCATCAAGTTAATCTTCTTCATTTCTCCTTCTGTCCTCTTGAAATGGGTTGTGCGGTATTTTGCGCGTTCTTGAGCAGCGTGGTAGAATGTGCTGTTTGCCAGAGGCAAAGCAGAGTAGCCCTTGATAGCTCTGGGGTCTCTGCGCTCCCCGTTTCGTGGAGCCTTTGAGGAAAACAAAGCCTCAAGTGTGAAGTACACATGTAGGTAGATCTTGTTTGCGTCTCTGTCCGAATCCTCAAGTCCATGTCTATCGTGGCCGATATTAATGGAGGAGCTCACAGACTTTCCGCCCAGACCGACGTCCCACATCTCCCCACGTTGCAAAATGGAAGCCTGGCCTGGATGACTCACGCCGCATGAGCCGTGCTCGAACACTTGATCACAGCAGCTGAGGGCCTAGCGAGAGCCACATGCAAATACCCTGCACGGCCTGGTGACTGGCCCCTGGAAACAGGCCTCTCATCTTCATCCGGTCTCCCTGGCCTGGGCTGCCCAGCCCTCTGCCTGACCCTGTCCGTGCCAACGGGCTCCCTGGCCACAGGCAGCCCGCGTCCTCCCGTCCCCTGTGGACTGCCCTTTCCCCGCAGGAAGCCGTGGCCACTGCAGCGCTGTTTCGCAGTCCTGACACTTTCTGGCCAATATTGTTTTCTGGGGTTCCGGCTCCTCTGAGCTCTGACCTCTGCTCAGGACTGTGCTGAAGTCTGATGTTTCGGGAGTTCGACTGAAACGTCTAGTCTCTGAGTCCAGAGGGCAAAGAAAGCTGCCAGCTTCACGGGGCCGGTCTGCTGGCCTCCCCAGACCCGGCGCCTCGGCCCTCTCATGCCTGCGCGCTGTTCCAAGCGTCCGTACGACAGCGCTGAGGACTGGACACGATGCATATTGCCTGCTCCACCTCACCTGACTTATTCGAAAGACAGACACTGGCCTGAGTGTTTCCCTACCGCTTATTTCCGGTGATGGGAGTTGGTGTTTCAGTTCGTCCTAGGAATCTCTCGGCCGCACTTCTCCTGCGCCTCTCTGCCCCCCTCCCTTCGGCCTGCAGACACGCTCAAGCACACTAGACTTGCTGCCCTTCGCCCCTCTTTGCCCGCCTTCCAGCTGCCGTCCTATCTCTGTGGCCCTCTTCACAGAAGCACGGGTGCAAGGCTGTCTGTGCGCTCCTAACACTTCACCACCTGCTCTTCTTGTTTCAAAGCTGCCAATTCTGCCTCGGCCCCCCTTTTTTCACAGAAGCTGGCCCATCGCAGGGACCAATGGCCTCCACCGTCCAAAGCAGTGGTCACTCTTCTGGCTTAGTGTTTCCTTCCACACAGCTGACCATCCCTTCCCCCTCTGTCTCTTTTATAACCTTTAGTTTCCTTGATGTCAGCTTCTTTCTGTCAGCCGCTAGCTCCCGGGGTATCCTTTCTCCAGTTCCGGATCTGTCTCTTCCTCTTCGTGTGGAGGGAACTTCCCTGCTCACGGTTCTACCCCCTTTTCCTCCACTGTCAACACACTCAGCCATCAGCTATATCCCAACCCCACTGAAGGTCCTTCTAATCCTCGAACTTGTCAACTCCATTCTCCCCAGGGCCTTTCCCTCCTCCCCAGAACATGGTTCCCCCAGACAATCAAGTGACTTGCTCTCTCACCAAGGTCAGTCTCTCCTGGTGGCTCTCTGAGCCTTTGCATTCACTTCCATTCATATTTTACCTCACAGACCCTCTTTAAGTGTAACCCTCAGCACACAGCTAAGCTACCTCCCCTCCTTATGTCATTCTCTGTCATGTTTCCTCTGATTTCTTTGCTTCCTAGAACTTCTGACTAAAGTCTTCCTATTTGCTCATTTGTTTCCTGCTATCTGCTTCCCACAAGAACATAAATCCAATGAGAGCCACGTGCCTTGTGTGACAACTCACAGAATCTATCCTTTGAAATGGAAATCCTATCAAGTGACTGTATTAGCTGACCCTTAAATATGACCTTCATTCCCACACAGCACAGGGAGCAAGGGTGGGGTTATGTTTGTAAGGTGTTTGCAAGCCTCCTATCCGCGCTCACATGTTTGTACCGCTCACAGTTGGTACCACTGCAGCATGTCAAGTTCAAAACTTTCAATTAGCTTCAGGGAGTGGAATGAATCACCCCTTCGAATTTTATTGGAAAAGCTGTGTTAAACCAAAGGCCTGGTATTTGAACTTTGATTGGGGTTAAATTCAATTTCAAGTGATCATTTGGGGGCCTGTTTATATGTTGGTCAACAGGGCAGAGTTTATGTTTCTTTTGATTCCCATTACAATCAAGTGTTTCCATCCTTGAGCCTTAGTAACTGAACTTAAAAATGAGTTCATGATTTTAAAGGTAAATAAGAAAAAGTCAACATAATGAATTCATCAAGATGTAGTAACATGAAAGCAATCTAACCCCACCAACAGGGAGTGTGGGGAAGAAAGAAATCAGAGAGGGAAAGAAATCATCTGGGTCATTCAGTTAGAAATATGTGCTACAAAGTTAGGAAAAGAGAAATGAATTGTGTAACTTCTTATTCAGCCATTGTCACCCGAAAAATCATTTTTAAGATAAATGAAACTTAACTCTTGATATGTTGAGATTTTTATTTGCTGAATGAAATATTTAAAGAAAGCACCACATCCTTTTCTCCTACTGGCAACTTCTACACTTATTCACCCTCACAAACAACATAATTTACTTTGCGAAGTCTTCTAAGGTCTCATATATATATACTATTGGCAGTCGCGTCCTGATGCCAGGAACACTACGGTAGGTATTCTAGAGTTATCTGAAAATATTGAAGATGCTAAACCTACTGATTCATGTTGGTTCTGGAGGCCTTTCAAATGAAAACATCAATCATCCCTGATAATTGACCAGTTGAAAAAGCAGTAGAATTCAAGAGCAACTATATAATTGAATTTAGTTTTGACCTTGACACATTATCCTCATCAGCCTCAATTTTCACAACTGGAATGTGAGATGGTTGGCTTTTGTTATAATTCTAAAAATAAATTCTGCCTCTAAAATTCAATGAAAGATGTCAGTGAACAATACAAAACATTATATATATATATATATATATATTTAAGCTATATAAATAGATTAAAATGCCTTGAAATCTAGTGATGATGATAGCTTGGGATGGACCTTTATTATTTATCAGTATTTAAGTTTTCTTCTCCCTTGTTAAAATTGTGCAGTCTCAAGAGCGTACATAAAAATTCCCCCCAAGCTGACTTAGCTGCAAGCTGGAAGGACAGTGTTTGCCGTTTAGAGCCAAAATGTCCGTGGAGACCCTGGATTTACTGTTAAGTAGCTTTGAAGTCATCTTCTGCTGGGTCATTTTCACTCTGATACTTGAAATTTAAGGTTTAGAAATGGCAAAGCAGTCACTAAAGTACATGTTTGATGTTGGGAGATGTGGTGAAGAGCTGATAAGACATTCTTCATTTCATAGCTTTGTTATTTATTCCTGTTACAAGATGTAGATTAACGATGAACACAGAGTTTGTTACCAATTCATTCTCAGATGCTTTCAGCAAAGAGATGAATCCCCTTGTTGCCGGTGTCTCTGCTTTTCCTAGGAGATAATAAACTCGACTATCTGTTTCCATGCCCACATTCTCTCCCTAATTCTTTATTATAATGGAATTCCGAGCCAACCTTATACTTTGTCCTTCCATTTGCTCGATCCCTCTTGGTTCTCAGTAAGACAAGGTTAAAATAAAACCCATCACTTTGAGTAATTCAAACTGATCTGCCAAAACAGCTCAGCAGAAAGCCAAATAAGACAACCACCATATCCCAACCTTCCTTTCTCCCCTATACTTATGGGATTTCAGGAACCCCTGGAACTAAACTCTAGTTTCAAGAAAAATGAGCTACATTTTAAAAACAATAGCTTGGATTTTCCTAATTGAAAGAGCAGCTGACATTTATTTAAGGAATTTAGAAAATATAGCAACATAAGAAAAAAGGAAACAGATTATTCCGATCACAGTGATCCAATCCCAATCTCATCATTTTGTGAAGTTCCTTAAGTGGTTTTCCCTCTGCCTTAAATCATAGTTTGAATAAAATTTGGCATCTTTTTCAACAAACTGTCCATAATGGTAAATGCCTTGGACAGAGCAACGAACCCTCTGACTTGTCATCCCAGAGGAGAACGCGTTAGCTTGGTCAGGGGAGAGAAGATCAGGTTGTTCCTCCCCGGTCAGTGTATGAGGTAACAATGTGGTTCCGCAACATTCTCCACAGAAGGAAGGGCAGGCTACGGGTTGTCCAGGATTGGCAAGCTTGGGAGAGGGGATGGCTTCAGATTTCTGATCCCGCAGTCCTGGAAATTTGCATCATTCGTGACTTTCCTGAGATGCTTTAGTTTCCCTTTTCCTAGCGGCTGTGCACATCCCTGGCTTGTCTTTATTCCCAGCGTGCTTGCTGGAGGTGTCAGCTCGTTTCACCGCCAGGATCCACTTAATGCGATGCTGGGCAAAGCCATGCAACTGTGACCTCGGGCGCTGGGAGAGCTGAGGTGTTCCAAGTTCATTACACAACAGAAGGGCCTTTTCTGTGACCAAGGCAGAGACAGGGCTACCTTGTATGCTAAAGCCCGTGGTCACATATGCATTAGCAACACCTCCAGGGGAGAATAGGTATCGGGTCATTTCTCTCTTCTCTCCAAGTGTCTTGGAAATCTAATTGAATTTTTTGGCAATTTATGGTAATAAAAGTGAGGGTGAACCAGGAGATACTAAAATGAGAAAAATCGTATTACATCAAAACTGCTCCAGGTCATTGTAATAATAGGATTATCCAAATTGATCCTCCAGTGGATTGTAATGAAACTTAATTATATATCTTATGACAATTCAGGCAAGAAGAAATCTCTTGCATGGAAAAGGTACTACTTGAGTCCCTACACTCTTCTAGACAGCTGTGTGTGTGTGTGTGTGTGTTTATGCCTTGACAGAGATGCTGTGCCTAGAACTTGCCTCAGTCTGGTGCAAAGATCACGTCTCTTAGCTTCTCACTGGGCCATCAGTACTCACATCCATTGGGACATGAAGGTAGAGAGCCATCCTCTTCCTTCCTCCCCTTCCCCATCTCCTGTCTCCCTTCACCTGATTGTGTTCCTTTCCCTGGCTCCTTCATACACATTGTACCGGATTTAGTGACTATCATGCCTATTTGTATTTTACAGTTCTGCCACATATATACTTGAAAATGCTATAGACTACTATTCTGTGCTAGTAGTATAATGTTTCAGGCTTTACTATAGAAACGGTGCTTTGTTGCATATACTCTTATGCATAGAATTTTTGTGATTTTTGTGATAAGTTGTATTCAATTAGCATTGAATTACCACAGCATGTAAGTTTCTGGTGTCATTCTTATAAATCAACGTGGGGATTCACTGCACTAAATTCCCCACAAAAACTCCAGTTCAATTCTTCATGACACAGTTGATCCCTTTTACACATGGCTGTTTTACTCAACAGGTTTTCCAAAGACTCAATCATCTTGATGTGTAAGTTGCATACCTAGTCATTTCTCTTGCTTTATCTATATTCTGTGTATTGAGGAAACCACACTACTTTATTCATCTCTTAATGATGGGTTTTTAAGTTAACATTTTTCTAATTTTTCACTTTTGTGTCTAATACTGAAATTGACGTATCTGTTCATAGCCCAATTTGGACATGCATAGGAGTGTTTCTAGGCCGAATAACTAGATCTATGCATCATCAGCTACATGAAATAAAGCTTAATCAATCTCCTTACTTTTTAATTTTCTTATGTGTCTCCCAGGTGAGTTCCTTACTTCATTTGGTGATCCCATAACATCAGCCTGACCTCAGAATTGGGATTGTAATTCGCCTCTGTTCCAGATGAAGCCTTTACCTTCCCTCCACCACTCCTCTCACTTTCGTATTTATGTGTGTATGTATGCATGTGTGTGTATATTTACATATAATTTCTCTTGCAAAAGTGTCAGACTAATTTGTCAACCAGTAATAGTATCTGTGTGATTCATTCTCTACATGAAGCTAAAATAAATACTAACTACTCAAAGACTAATTTTTATTCAATGATCACCTGATGGATTTTCCTCACACTATCTCAACCAGCTCTCCTGATAGCCAAGCACAATAACTCTTTTGACCCAACTTTCTAGATAAGGACTACTGAGATATTAATTGACCTGTTCAACATCACAAAGCAAGCAAGGTGCTGAGTCACATTTCAACACCCACACTCTTTCCTCTTTCCCATTTACCCTTAATGATTACAAGGTCTTTTCATATCCTTGCCAGGTGTGATTTATTGCTTGCATATCCCCCTGCGGTGCTGGGTTAGTGACCTACTAATTTCACTGAAGGCATGGAGGCTCAGTCAACTCCTTGCTCTTGAAAAAACCACACAGCTGATGTGTGGCACATGATGACCTGAACCCAAGGCCTGAGTTCTCCTTCAAACTAGCACTGCCCGTTAAGTGACGAGTTGCTAGCATGGTTTGGGGCCAGGGCCAGTGGATAAAGAATATGCAATATACCCTGCAACTGGGGAGAGTTGAATGTGTTTGAGAATTGACAAGGCTTGATTGCTCCAATTGGAGTCCAGGAAAAGACCCATCATTTCTTCTTTGCAGAAAGGCAGGGATTTTATTTATTCCATTCCCTGGTATATGATCAGTGCCTACTAGAACCTTGTACACATTAGGCTATAAATATTTGTTGAATGAATCTACAACTTTGGCACTAGGAGAAACCTTGGAGCGTATGCCAACGTATCCACTCATTCTCTTCAGGTTCATGATTTTTCCTACTCAGCAATACAATTCAGCATGAATGCATTTAAACTGGAATTCGTGTCTAGTTTTCAAGCATTACAATAATCAAATAGTTACCTTATTACTACAAATGCACATAATGTGATGTCATGGAATATTCCCATTCAATGTGTGCAAACCTTCCCCCTAAGACCCAACTTTTTAATGTTTTCTTCATATGAATAAAAAATATGTATTATGAATTGGAAAAACTGCCTTAAAACAGCAATAGAGACAGCATGTCTGTGCAGAGAATTATTTGAAATGCTTATGAGCATGGATTCGGGCCATTATTATTTTCCAGTGCTCTGGATTTAATGTAGGTATTTTCAGAATGGCAAGACCATCCAGAAGTAAAAATGTCTGTGTTGCATTTTGTTCTAATTATAATTCTTTAAAGAAAAATGGAGTTTTCATTTTTATATAATAAAGTAGAAACAAAGCATCTAGGAAATAACTTCACTTCCTTTCAATCCACATGATCTATAACCCCACCTCCTAATAAATCCGCAGTAGGCTTGAACCTTAGGTAGACTGTTGAACTGTTTTTTAAAACATCCAAATGCATAGGTCATAAACGTTGAAAAAAATAGCTAATGTCTTACTAAGTTGAACTTACCAAGATTTCCAGAATATTGAAAAAAATCACTTGCTTTTTTATTTTTTTTTGATGATAGAAACTTAGCTGAAATGTTTTGCTATGACTGGTTATGAAATAAACAGTTACACATACCACCCTTGAAAAGCCTGTCCAGAAAAGTGTACTGAACAAGAGAGTAGGAATCATCTGCAGTGAACCCTGCAGTGAGAGGAGAAAACATAGTTTGAGCTGTACCTGAAGTGCACGCTCTTCTTAGATCTGAACCACCACTAAGCCAACAGAGGACAATTTATTTTATCACATTTTAGTCCATCTCATAATGCTTCAGTTTCGGGCTAAAATTTATTGTCTTGGACCATCATCCCTCTGGCAACTATGGGAAAGAATTCACCCTTGACTCTGCCTGGTTTCTAGTTGTGCTGAGCGTCAGCCTTGGATTGTAGCTGCATTACTTTAGACTCTGACACCTTTGCCACATCGCATTCTCCTGCATCTGTGCCTTCACAAGACCACTTCCCTTTTGCAGATGCCAGTCATAGTGGAATCAAGGTCCACCCGAACTACCTCATAGGAACGTGACCATCGACACAAAGACCTTCTGACTAAAATGACTTTCTGAGACACTGGGAATTTGAACTTGAGCATATGAATTCAGAGGGATATAATTCAACCCATAAGAGTCATTTTGAATTCCTCACGGTCTCTTCCTTCCTAGCTTGTGCCTATCTCACCAGTGAATGTGATGAGATAGGCATGGGACAGAAGGATACTGTCCCTACTTTGCAAACGCCTGGTAGTAGGAGATGCACTGTGACAAACTCGTGTCAAGAACAGGGTTGACCTGAGGAGGTTACAGCCTGGGCTTTGCTAAGATTCACTTTTGCTGAGCCAAAGAGTAGAGGATCCAGAGTCGGTCTTAATATGAAGGAAAAGGCAACTTTTCACAACTCACATATTAGCCGACTGAGCAGGCTACAAGGATGTTCCTTAAGTTACCATGATTTGTTATTTGTCTTTTTTTGACTTTGCAATGATACGAAATCCATACCCTTTCCATAGGAACTATACCTTAAATTTTGATTTATTCCCTGATAGTATCACACAGTATGCTTTTTTGTGGGCAGCAACTCCAAGTCCAGCTCCCAGCCAGCCCCACCATCCAAGGGTAAACACTGGTGCTCCATAGTTGACTTTGTCGCTAGTGTCTTCTACTCCGCAATCTCCAACTTAGCGTAGATTTATTGAAATGTGACCTCTTGGTACATCAAAGAAGATCTATAGTGCAGAGGAGTTCTATGGGTCTTCATGACCATGCTCCACATAACATAGAGTGTATTTTCCCCCTTTTATAACCAACATCATTTCTGGAGAGTAGCTCCTGTTAAATGAAAAACTACTGTTCTGCTTAGCACTCTGATGATTGTGCAGGAGGACTGATACACCTGAATAGGAACTAGCTTATGATAGCAAACAGGAGTTGAGCGGCTGTGTACAATAAAGACAACCTAGGGAAATCTAGATGAAGAGAACTGAAGAGAGGAAGAAAGGAGTGGGGAGCTCTTAAAATGTCGGAGGAAGAGGCTGAGGTTCAGCCTAAGTTGAACCAGGCAGTGAAAATTCCCTTCTAGTAAGAAGGTTAAAGGATCTTTTAAAACAGATTTCTATAACTGCATGAGACAGAAAAAATGACCTCCAAAACTGTTGACGTGCTAATCGCCAGAACCTGTGAATATATTACCCCAAGGGGTGAAAGAGACATTTCTAGTTGTGATTCAGTCAAGGATCTTGTGGAGATTATTCTCAATTAGCCAGTGGACTCACTGCAATTACAAGGGTCCTTATAAGAGAAACTCAAGGAATGCATAGTGACAAAAAGGAGATGGGATAAAAGATTCCAGTTTCAATGATGCACTATAAACGGGAAAGCATCAAGAGCTACAGAGCATGAGAATAATCTAGAAACTGAAAGAAAGATAAGACAGACTTTTGATTTCTGACATTCAGAACTGCAAGATAATAAATCTGTTCATATGTTTTTTTTTAAACCACTGTGTGTATGGCACTTTGTTACAACAACAACAGTGAACTAATAGAATCAGGGACACCTAAATGTCAAATTTGATATTGTTTTGTGTGCTGCAGAAAGGCACAGCACTCCTCTGCACCCTCCAAATCCAATCAAAGGTGTGGATTATAACATACTAATACATATTTTGTATGAGTAAAGTGGGGGGGGGTGCAGCAGTTGCAAAAGAGGATGGAGTTCATTGCTAAATCACTCTTAGAGGGAGAACAGGTATGCACAGGTGTGCTGAGGCAGAAATGTGTCTGAATGCCCAAGAACTCGTCAACAACCCAGGAATCCTTTGGAAAGGTTGGAGAACCTGGCGTTATGGTGAATGCCTACTTAGAGGGGCACTGTTCTTCCTCTCCAAGACAAACATAGTTCATTGAGTGCCCACTGAGAGAGGACCCCTGCTGTGGAGAGGCAAGGGCTGACTGCCTCATGATTTTAGTTTCATCACAACTAAACTGTGTTCTTAGAGACTTTATGACAAATATTTTGCTGTGGAAAAGAAATAGACATGAACCGATTGATTTTTTTTAAATGTGAACTTTCCTTTATCTATCAAAGATAAAAGCTAGTTTTGACTTTTAAACATCCCCCAATCCAGCAGGCACTGTGTAGAACTGTCCTTTGGAATCCTGCAGTAATGAAGTACCACAAATAGACAAGTACACGGAGACATAGGCACCTTGGCCCATGTCTTCAGGAGTTCTGTGCGTAACCACAAGCTTAAATTCTTGATATGCTCCATACCGCCTTCATTAGCAGAGCAATTGAGGATAACTGGTCTAGTACAGTGGGGAAATGTAGCCTAAAGAAAAACTTAGGCTGGATTCTGTATTAAATAGTGAACAAAAGATGGGCATTTCGCTGTAGAGGAAGATGATTAGAAGTTAATTATGTGGAATTCCGCGCTCATTACGGATGACCTGAATATGAATGCATGTGCGTAGGTTTCTGCTGTGTCTGGGACAAAGTACACGTGGCGTGTGATGAGCTGAGGTTCTGGTGCTCCTTCCCCTGGTGCCTATTCCGGACCCCCATTTAATAGTTCTCTATATAGCTAGCATGATGCCCAGCACGTAGTAGGTTCAGCAATGTAATAACTGTGTTAAATCTAAACTAAATGATAGCTATAAGCGACAGGTCCTTTTTTAATTATATAACAAATCCGTTTCTTTCCAAGGATTTAGAATTGTCCACAACAGGCTGGGTACGGTGGCTCGTGCCTGTAAGCTTCAGCCTATGAAGCAACCGGAGCTAGGGATCGCGGTTCGAATCCCGCCTGGGGCCCGTAGCGAGACCTAGTTCCAAAAAATACAGCTGGGTGTGGTGGCGTGTGCCTGTCATCCCAGATACCTGGGGAGCTGAGGCTGGGGATGGTTTGAGTCTGGGGTATCCCGGGCAACGAGAATCTGCGGTTCCACAGGCAAAAATAGCAAGACCTAGTCTCAAAAAAAAAAAAAAAAAGAAAGAATAGTTCACAACAATATAATGTGCTCTAATACCATCTCTAAATATAAAAAAAGATACTGTTGAATCATCTTCTATGCTACTTTCCTGTTGCTGTTGTAGCATGTTGCCTGGCCCTTCGTGGCTTACAGCAATATGCTTTTCTCTTGCAGTTCTGGAGGGCCCAGGTCCCAAATGGGTATTGGTGGACTGAGAGCAAAGCATTGACAGAGCTGCACGGCTTCTAGAAGATCTAGGGAAACCCATTTTCTTGCTTCCTCTGGCTTCTAGAGGACACACACTTGTCTTAGCTCGTGGCTCCTTTACCTCCTCCGACAGCAATTTGTCATCTTCAAATTGCTTTCTGACCCTGAACTTCTGCCGCTCTCTCAGAAGGAGCTTCTCTTGCCTACCCAGGAAGGCAGGGTAATCTCTTTCTTTCAAAGTCAGTTGATGAACAACCTTAATTCCATCTGTAGCCTTAATTCACTCTTCCCTTATGACAGAACATTTTCACTTAATTTTGAGGGGGTGGATTCTTTTGCCTAGCCTACTTTTCAACCCCTCTGTCTTTCCTGGGCTCTGGGCACTTGCCCGCAAGCCCCACACAGCTCTTGCTCGTGGAAGGTGCCGTAGCAGGACTTCTGACAACGACACTCCCAAGCCAGCCCCGCAGGCCACAGGGGATGGAACCATAGCCTTCGTTCTCTAGGCATCTATGCAAAGGACTGTTTACAGCTAAGTCAGACTGAGAACAATGTTCTAATTCTATGTTGACTCAATGATACAGACCTGGAGCTTGTGTCAAGTTACAGAGAGAGGAGGAGAAATTACCGAGAATTTTTCCAGCCTCAAGTTGCAGGTCATTGATGAGGTCTGGTCTCTTTGATCTTGGAAGACACCCTAATAGTCTTATAACAGCATCGACATTTTGCATAAGCTAATTGGAGTATATCCTTGTCAGAACCAAGAGACTCCTAATCAATAAAACATATGAAATTTTTTGCTACTAATACCATAGACTGTAGGTATGTAATAATGACTGGATGAATAGATGAACGTATATAAATAAGTGAGACGATTTGCCCAGCATCATGCAATGCTAGCAACATTGCGGAGACAAGAAGCTAGTTCTCTTGCTTTCCAGTGCAAAGCTGGGTCCTCTTTACTCTAAAATGATTAGGAAACAAAAGTACCAATATTAGGCCAACAGAATATTTTGAATAGAATTCACCCTTGTGTACATAAATTATCAAGAACCCAGTAAGAATATTCTGAAGCAAGTTTCTAATATTTTTAAAGTCTTGGATTTTTCTCAACCAATGAATTCCTATTTCTCTCAACATGTTTTAAGTATATCTTTCACAAATTTCCATTGTGAAGAAAATAATCGCTTCTTTGAAGTGACCTTCAGTCTTTTGGGTGTATTATTCTTCTATTGCTAAACTGAAGCTAATCGCTCAATACCCTCCACCCCAAATAAAAAGTAATTTCTGGTGCTGTGGCAAGGCACAGAAATTTGTTTTCTGAATCACTACCTGCTCAGTAAAACATTTATTTGACTCAGAGAAATGGCAGGTTATTTGCAATTTCTACTGTTTCAATCATATTCTTAAAATTTTCAGGGTAATGTACACATTTAATATCCACAATTTCATTTATCAATTATATGTCAATACTCTAAAAAAATCTGTAATATGCTTTATCCAAAAGCCAAGTATTGTGACAGTTGAATATGTAGAAGAACATAAACATGTAGACTAATAAAGGAACAGAGGAAAATATTGGTTTTCCAAAAGAATAATGGCTTTTGATTCACAGCACAGTGAAACTTCTTTGTAATGAGCCAATGTGTAGCAAATACTCTGCCAATAAAAACTCAATAAAAAAGACACTGTGTCTCTACATTGAATCTTTTATAAACACTACTTAAAAGTGTCAATATCATCTATGACAATAATCCAAAGTCGAACTCAACAAGAATGTTTTACAACACCAGTCATTTGCAGAAGCTAGGAGGTAAGAGGGGAAAATTTGATTTAGATTGGGTTCTTGCCTTCCACGAGGTAAGTCTATTAGAAGTTACAGCCACATGAGCCTGGGACTAATTACCAACACATCTGAGTCTGTGATTCGTGATCTACGGACCTTGCTTCCACCTGTAAAACTGGAGGCTGAGATTAGAGCAGTAGTTTCCAAACCATTGTGCAAATTCCTACACATGTGTCATGGAAGCTGAGAGACATGGAGAGAACTCTGGGGAAACTGAGTTCATTGGGCTCTTTTTTTTACTCAAATACTCAATTTTACTTTTCTATTCAAGTCCAAGGCACTTAACAAAACATAATTTGTTATTAAATGGACCATCTCTAGACAAACGAAAGCTATGGAATATATCCTGTTTGTCAAACATGCTTGCTTTCCATTTCCTGAAGAAAAAGGCTTTACTTTTGACAAAGTTTCTTTCCCACAGAGGCTGATGCCATAAGCTTATTGGGTTTTTAAAGAAAGTTAGGCATAGTTTCAAGGGTCAAAGGAACGGATCAAGAAGTATGACAATGGCAGCCTCACACGAAGTCACTTCAGCAAATACCACCTGCCAAGTTGGGGAGCACAAAGATCAACAAGACATAGACAACCCCTAGCTAGACACTTGTTAGCTACTTGTATCAGGAGGCGGACTTTCAATAGTGTGTCCTGAATGTTAGGAGAAGTGCTTGCACAAGGCAGAACACATTTCCACATTTAAAAATGCAGATAGAATATAGGAAAAGATGCAAGAAGATACGATGAGTCTGGCTCCAGTATTGAGAGTCAAAAGAAAGAGCCTCCACAGTTCACATTCAAAGGCAAGGTCTTGGCCATTTGTATCTAGTCGTCAAGGTCATCAAGAATGACTTGGTTTGGAAAAGACCGTTTCAGGTATATAGAACAAAATAAGATTGACCTGAGATCCCAACTCTGGGAGACTCAATATGTACATGGACAGAGATACTCAAAGCCGATGAAGGGGACAAAGTAGAAGTTTTCAGATCTGAGAAAGGAAATAGTGAAGTTTGACTGCAGACAAGCAAGAGAACAGATTTAAATAGATCAACAAAGCAGCAACTACACAAAGAAACAAAAGCTTTAAAGGAAGAGCTAGACCAAATGGACTTAATAGATATATACAGGACACTACACCCCCAAGGAAAAGAATACACTTTTTTTTCACACGCACAAGGTTCTTTCTCTAAAATCGATCATATACTAGGCCACAAGACAAACCTGAACAAGTACACAGAGATTAAAATAATACCAACCTTTTTCTCCGATCATAAAGGCATCAAATTAGAAATCAACAATGAAAAGAAAACAAGGAGAGTAAACACCACATGGAGACTGAACAACAGGCTTCTGAAATATCACTGGGTAAAAGAGGAAATCAAAGAAGAAATTAAAACCTACATGGAAGTAAACGACAATGACGACACAACGTTCCAAAATGTGTGGGATGCAGCAAAAGCAGTACTAGGAGGAAAGTTCATAGCAATACAGGCCCAAACAACAAGAATTGAAACAGCCCAAAGAAATGCTCTAATCTCCCAACTTGAGGACTTAGAAAAAGAGCAACAAAAAAACCCAAAACCCAGCAGAAGACAAGAAATAAATAGGAGACAGTTTTAAGAATGGAGGCGGTATCTTCTAGGAGGGCACTTAAGTTCCACTTGAGCCAAGATAATATGGCTCTTTATCCATCCACTTCTCCATTCACATGTGTGTCCCACGACTATTCACTGAGCTGTTACTTCTTCATGTCAGACACTGTGGTCAACAATGACGTGCGTAAAAGTCTTTCTCTTGTGTGTCTTTAGGTCTGGTTGAAAAGATAGGTGATTATCCAAAAAAATGCATATATAATTACAAATTGTGATAATCTGTGTGAATGGAGAAGAGAGTGGAATGAGACTAGCCCCCAGAAACAGGATTGGAACAAATCGGCCAATCTTTCCAGCAGTGTGTTTTACTTTTCTGCTACCATAACACTCTCTTCCGAGTGTGCCTCTGTGAAATTGGGTAGTTTCTGCAAACATGATGGGTCTCTAAGAAATGCCATTTAGTGTAGTGTTTGGTTTTCTTCACCCTTAATTTTTGACTGCCTGACTATGCTTCTACCATCTCTTCCACTTTCTTTGTGCTTCTAACAACTCGGTACTGATGCATGACTTATTTCTGAATCTTGATGCTTAGCTTGCATCTCAAGTTTGGTTTTAGTATTATTTCATCACACACCATGCAAAGCAGAGCCCCTCTGGGTAAAAGCTGACACACAACAGGTGAGGCCGAATCAGGGTAGAAAGATCAGCAAAGGCAGGAGGACAAGGCTGCTTCAAACCCTCTTTCTTAGAAATGTGATTTGGCTCCAAATATGAATCCAAACATGAAACAATAGCACCTGGAAAAGTATTGATACTGCTAATACTGATCAAAGTGAATATGTAGACATGACATCACAGAGTTATGCTGGGTGACATTTTCAGAATAAGAGGATGACTTGGTTTCTGTGGTAGACACTGACTCAGCAAAATATGTCTTATTTCTAAACATTTCCCAGCATCATGTGGGGTAAGTGTACTGATTTGACAGAATCTGACCAGTAGCTGCTGAGTGAAAGTCACATGTCCTCTGTGCAGGACTGTCCATAACACCCCCCCATACTGAATTCTTAAGGTTCTTTCTCACTTAGTTGACGTCCCAGCACTTGGTAATCACTAGAACCATTTATTGAAGATGGTGAATCCATGAAATGCAAGGAACCCAGGTACAGAGAATCGCTTGCTAATCAGAAGGACCTGTTTTGGAATTTATGTGAATAAAATGCCATGAGTGTTGAGTCATCATATATATTTGGGGTTGTTTATTACAGAACAATGGCTTCCAAGAAAATTCCTAGTACCAGTGTAGTCAATCCAGTTTCCAACAGCAACAGCTAATATGTCTTGAGCCCCTATTAGAAAACAAAAAGGTGGCGATGGAACCTGCCCCCACGGCTCCAGCTACTGAATAAGATAGGGATGGGTTGCAAACCCTGCTGTCTTTTCACCATGCAGCCATTGAAACGGGCCTCATGTAGCTTGGAGAGAGAGCACACTGTGTTGAGAACAAAAGACTGGGAACAAGAGGCCCAGGTGAACGGCTGCAGATCCAGCCATCCAGCCTAAGAGACCTTGGCAGAGTTGGGCTGAGTCAACCTTAAATCAGTGTGATTTATGCCCCTGTGTGTCTCCCACTAATCCAGAGGCCCTTCATTATTCCGATCCGTGCCCCCTCCTCCCTGCAGTGCCTTCTTCAGGATCTTGCATATAGTGGATGTCCACTGAATGACTTCACAAATGAGTTGCTTTGAATACAAAGTATAAAGCTGAGGATAGTGGTGAAGTGGGTTTCAAAGCCCTATTTCCCTCAAGCTTCCTCCTCCTGAAAATTGTTCTGTATAGAAGTGCAAATCTGAGACAGGCTTCTAAGACATTTAAATTACTTTTTAAAGTGACAGTTTTGTTTATAACGCGTGTAGCTTTCTCTGCTTTTCAAATCAGATAAGCCACCTAAAGCTTGAGGGCTAGGACATGGCAAGCTCTCCATGAAACAGCCGCTCTTATCAGTGACTTCACGTTCCTGTAAGCTCTCTTGCACATTGTCCCTTTGTATATTTTCCCTTCCTCATGCTGGTGATTTTTTCTTAACAAAAGCTTTAATGGTATATTATTAATACAGAAAATGTTTAAAATATTTAATGAATTTCATTAGGATGATTTGGGACATATGCAAACATCTGTAATACGATCCCTACAAATACAGTGATAAACATATCCAAATTATTTTATGTATCGCCTTGCCTTGCTTTTCTTTTCTCCTGGTAAGAACCCAGCATGAAATTTGCCCGCCTGACATGTTTTTAAACACATAATGCTGCTATGACTAACTCTAGGCTCACTGTTGTCCATCATATCTCTAGAAGTTACTCATCTTACATAAATAACATTTTTTACATGCTGATCGGCAGCTCCCCATTCACCTCCCCTCCCCTGGCCTCCAGTTTCTGGCGCTGGCACCTACCATTCTAGTCTCAGTTTCTATGTGTTTTAGTATTTTAGGGACCTCATTTAAGTGGCTTCATGCAGTGCTTGTTCTTCTGTGACTTACTTAACCTAGCATCATGTCTTCCCAATTCCTCCATAGATAAAGAGAATGCAGTATATGCATGCAATAGAGTATCATTCAGCTTTGTGCTGCAATAGCTACTCGTCATCTTCTCTAATGTCATTCATTCACCCATTCCAGACAGATAACAGTCACCATGCTAGGCACTCTATAGATTATCTTACTTCTCCCAAATCAAAGAGGGTTTTCTTTAATTTGCTTTACAAATGAGGAAACCAGGATCCATGTGTTAAGTTTTCTGTCCAAGGCTACATAGCTCTAAATGATGGAATGGGAATTTAAAAGTCTGTCCAACTATAAAACTCAATCTCTCTCCAATGATGACCTTCTTTCATAGAAAGGGAGAGTGCTACCATTATTCATTCATTGATGATAAACCAATGGACTCCAGAGATTTAGGATCGGAAGGGATCTGGTCCTTTATGAGCTGGAGCTGGTAGCAACTTGTCATCTCAGCTCTGCACATCTCTTCCTGACTCCATGGTCAGTGACATCACTGAAGTAACTTGAAAGTGGTCATTGGGAGGTGGCCATTGGGAGGTGGGGTTATTCACACCATGGAAACTGGCAAATACTCCAAATAACTGCAAATTGCACCTGTTTTTCTTTTTATCAGCACACTGTAGCAGCCAGTCGTACACAGACCATTTGTTGTGCGCATGAAGAAAGTGAAGCTTAAAGGTGGCCAATGACTTATCCAAAGTGAGAGAGCTAGTGTGGGGCAGAGATGGGCTATAGTCCCAGTTTTTTGTTCCACAGTATGATGTTGACAATTCTATTGATCTTCCCTTATTTAAAGAGGAAAATGTGTAGAGTGTGTTGGTGGGAGCAGAGAGGGGGGTGCAGGATGGGCGATTGCTTGGTAAGACTTGGTAATACACATTATAGAATCTGCAGGCAACTTTCTGAGTTCACATCATTTTTAATCTAGTAATTCCCAATGGTAGCTGCACATCATCAGTATTCCCTGGGGCAGATGATTAAAAATAATGACTTCCTGGATAACCTGCGGAATGAGACACTCCAGAAGGATCTGCATGTTTAATATGAACCTCCAGGTGTTGTGGTGCATCTGCAGCCTGACACACAGTAGTCACTTGTTTGATCCATGACACAGCTATAACCCTCTTTTCATCTTTGATGGGTTTAAATTCAACCTCCAGGCTGACAATCAAAAGCAGGTTTCCAGAAACTGGCTATTTAGTAGTTAAAAAGAAAGAAAAGCAAACCTAAGAAGTTGTTGTGATAAAGAGCGAGGTGTCTTTAGGGGGTTTATACTCACTGTCTTCTTTTGGATGCAAGAAAGGACTATCAGAAAATCGTGTGGTGCATGTGCACCCATGCACGCACAGTACAGACTTGAAGGTGGCCTCAAGACTGGTCGTATCCTAGGCCTCTGTGAGGAACTTGGTGTGCTCTCGCCTTCAGTGCCAAGGCCAAGGGCACTGAAGGAAGCCAGTGATGCCTCACAGGGAGCGCAATGAAAACAGAGAGTTTGTTCTCACAAGCTTGCTGGAAGCATGGCATCGGGCTACAGGGACAGAGAGCCACTCCTTCTGAAAGGAGCCAAATAGCTCACAGACAGCAATAGAGTTCTCGGAAGAATATGCCAAAGAGTAGTTTTTGGCATTTTTTTATTTACAACCTAATAAAACCTGGGGTTTATCAGCAAAGCTAACTTGGAGGTATTTGGGATTAAGCGAGGGTTTATTTGTGTGTGTTTTAAAAGTGTGCAAACCTCAAAAGATAGCAGCAGTTTCCAGACCTGGCTTCCTCTAAAGGATTGTTGTTTCTTTTGCGAAGATACCAATCAAAGGAATTACATTGGTAAAGTTGTCACCTCTGGACAGGGAAGAAGATTCCGAAACCATACAGTGAGTGGCAAACGGTGTGAGCTGGAGTAAGGATGTCGAGTTTTCTAGTCTAAACAACAAGTAAACAAATGACTGGTGCCGTGAGTGAACAGGAATCGGTCATCTAACTCATAGTACCTGAGAAGCAAACCGGAACGATGGCAAAATATGCCCCAATCCTCGCAGAGAAGAGCAAATATCGATTGATTGATTCATTCATGCAAACTTAACTGTTCACCTACTATGTGCTGATGCCAGGCAGGTCTGTGTCGTGGTTCTGAAACCTGTGTGAGCATCCACTTTGGTGAGAGGGCTTATAGATCAGGTTGGTAGACCCCTCCCCATGTCTCATTGAGTCCAGATAAGACACAGGAATATGCAGCTCTTACGAGTCCCAGGTCACATGGGTGGTCCAGGGCGCAGTGTTTGAGGAGCAGGTGCTGGGAGAAGCCAGTACACTGCGAGGCGACAAGTCACATGTGCCGGGAAGGAGGCGACAAGAGCAGAGCAGAGGCGGCCCAGGCTGGGAGCAGGGCACCTGGAAGCGCGCAGTCAGGGCTTTGCAGAAGTGGCCACGTGGAAAGACTGAGTCTTGGAGGCCAGATGAGCTGTTGAGTCAAGGGAAGAACCGGAAACACGCTCTGGATGGAGGCAGTGGTATGCGGGAGGGTCGGGGCATGGTGGCTTTAGAGACACGCTTGTGACACGGGGGGGTGGGGGGGACAGGATGGACACAGGTGTTCACGTACAACATCTGGCAACAGCTGCAGGGAAGAGGCGTCGTTGACACGGTCGCGTACACGGAACCGGCCCAGCCTGCGCGGTGCCAGCGCGCCTCTAGCTAGAAGGATCCCATGTGACGCCCGCTCGGCCCGCAGAGATGCCCACAGCGACTGTGAGAGCGGTCGGATGCCGGGCAGCGACGCAGCCACCGACGAGCACCCACGGGGCATGTTTCTAGAGCAGGGACGGAGGGGAGCGACAGCAGCCACCTGGCAAGGGGTAGGGAAGGGACAGGGACAAGTCCCGGCTGCCGATGGCGCTGTGATGCGACTGCTCCGAAGCCCTGGGGGCTGTCGCCTGCCCCTTTCCTTGGCACAGGGAGCTCTTCACCTGCCTTCGGGCCTCCCACGTCTCAGCTTGACCACATCAGGTGCAGCGTCTGCGACCCCTGGAGCCAGCGGCATCTGCTGCCACCAGCGCAGGCGACCAGCGGGCAGGACTAGGCTGGAGATAAGGAGGGGCGCCAAGCGCAGTTGAGGCTCACCGGGCGGCTGACGACTCGCAGCTGTTCTTGGGGTTTTGTTTGCTGAACAGGGGCTTATACGCAGGCTGTTCCCTGGGCGTCATGGAGTCTGGGCCGTTCTCTGGGCGTCGTGGAGCTCCCCCAGGCAGGGGGGTCTGGGGCGCCTTAGCAGAGGGCCGGGGCAGGGGCGGTGCTGGTTGCCCATAATTCCCTGCTCATGCCCACCCCCAGGACCTGGATGGGGCCTTTCTCACCTGCATGGTCTCGGGTTCAGCTCAAAAGACCACTTGGGAGAAAAGACCTACATGAATATTCACTGCACACAGAGCGGGGCTGCCTGGGGAACTGCCTCGCCCAAGGCAAAGAATCCGGACAGGATCTATCTCCGTCTTGTTTCATACACACTCGTAAAGCGCTTTCCACACCGCAGCCTATTTGCATGCATTAGCATACCAAACGCCCAGAGCAGGTAATGCACCCCTACGTTGCTGTTGGAAAAACTCTAGGGCCAAAGGTCAAGTGCCTTTCCAAGGTCATACAAATGGTAGGATCAGACTCAACACCAGCATGCTGATTTCCTGATTCCCAATCAGGCGCTCATTCGATTATTCCATATTTTACATTGATGGCAATTCTCTGCTTTGCAACTCTATTTTGTAAGCATATATATATATATATATATATATATATATACACACACATATATGTATGTTATTTTATATATTATATATTAGAATGTATACACTATATATAACATATACACATATAACATTTATATATATTATATATAATATATGTGTACGGAGCGTATATATCATAGTATATTTTTACACCATTTATGTGTCGATATACCCAATGCATCTATGGGTCTATCTGTTAATGAATAGAATAATATGACACATGCTCTACTCTTTATTTTAAAGCTTTCTTTATTTAATGCTCAACAACCCTCTGAGTTATATATTCTAATTCTCACCTTAAATAAGGAAACTGATGCTCAGAACATTAAATATTTGGTGCAAGTCTTGTCATCCACGCTTTCACATTGTTAGTACTGCTCTCTCTCTTCCTCCCCCCACCCCTTCCTCTTTGCTATTGCCTTTCTGTCTGCATATGTATCTTACTCTCATTACCATATAGACCAATGACTGTATCATTTTAGCCTATAGTCCAAGAAAACCCCAAATGCGAATGTAGTGTGTAGTAAACAGACAAAAAGCAGATGAGGTGAACTGTGGCCATTTTGGTCCTTTAGTTACTGAGCTGGAAACTTGTTTATTCTTAGCAGTACTGGAAAAGGTCTTATTGGAAAATGATATTAACAAAAACAACTTTGGAAGGCCACAAAGACTTTGCCAGCCTGATAAGAGGTAATTTGCCTCACAACTATGGACAACAATGCGGCTCAACAAGGTGAGAAGACAAGCTGAGAATGACAGCGCAAACTGTATTTGTTTAGAAAGGAGTTTTTCAAAAGCATGTGAAATGGCAAGCCTGAAAGAACACTAGCAATTCAGGGTCGAGTCATGCTGCATATTGTGAAAAATGAAACAGGAAACACTGCCTGTTGCCTCACTGTTACTTTAGCATTGCATTGAGACTCTCTGGAAGGTTTATAATTATAAAGCGAAAGGATCATTATACCCACGATAGGGTAGATAATTACTGACCCAATTTGGATCAGAGTGAGGTCTTCTTTTCATCAAGGTGAAATTATTCGTTTTCCAAGCCTTTTCCAGTTCTTGATTCCCTCTGCTAGAAAGAGAAAGAATACCTTCTTTCTAAAGTCATACAGATATGGATTGAATATCCTTCATTGTGAATGGAGTGTTTGCTTTCCTGGGGGTCACTGGAGGATTGTGCTGTGGAGTTGAGCAATGCCTTAATGAAAGTAATTTGGTGACTCCACTTGCTAATGTGACTAGTTCCTACTGTTTATTTTATTTCAAAATTGGAAGCGATCAGATATGGAAACATAATTGCACTGTGTAGAAATAAGCCCCAAGATTTCCAGACCTGACAGAAGAAAGCTTGTGGGCATGTAATTAAGAGAAAGGGGGAAAGTTGACCTACTTTTTCTGAGTTTCAGGGATCAACCTGCATATCTGACT
Source organism: Uropsilus gracilis (assembly GCA_004024945.1). Taxonomy (NCBI): domain Eukaryota; kingdom Metazoa; phylum Chordata; class Mammalia; order Eulipotyphla; family Talpidae; genus Uropsilus; species Uropsilus gracilis. The sequence goes on from PVHY01001701.1 coordinate 145,532, forward strand.
GTGGATCAATTCATCTCCTTGTCTATTCTTCTCCTAAATAATCCTGACCTCATTTTCTTTTGTTTGCACTAATGAATTAATTTGTAGTCTAATTCTGTTGATTTAGAAACCCAAATAAATGAGAGATGTGGAAGTGTCAATTAAGCAATCTGTGGAATTCCTATCACAAAGATTGCTTTGTTAGCCCCATTCTGCATTTGTATGGGAAATTAATTTGGTTGCAGGGGTAATGGGAGGGGAAAATGTCAGTTACAGGGTCATTGCAAGAGATGATTTAAACTTAGAAACTATGAAATGCCACACATGGAAACTGGAAATTATCTTCATTTTACAAAACTATGAATATTGACATGAATCATCTAGGAACAGTGAAAATCCTTGGTGACTTTCCCTTCATCAAGGACAAAGATGGGTTTTCTTATCTCTGCATGAAGAGACCTAACCCAAATTCCAGGAAAGGAATAGTTTGGTGGAAATAATGTGTCTCTAAGACAGATAGAAAATCCAAATACAGATGTTCTCTTGACTTTTATGAGTCTGGGGCCCTGGAGAAATATCTGGATGACAGAGTAATCTGGGACACACTCACACAATACAGAACCTTTCCAATAGTGATATCAAGATGTTACCAATGCCAGGTATTTGTATAGTCCTCTGGCTACTGAAATATGGCCAGTGTGACTGAATGTTTAGCTTTTCACTTTAATTGAAATTTCAATTGCCACACCTAACTAGTGATTGTGTAGAGTAGAAAAGAGAAAACAAAGTTTGCAACAGAACAGAGAGAAGAAATGAGTATTTTCAGGACACAGAAAAACCCACCCATGGAGGAATCTGATTAGAAATAGTCACAGAGCTAAAGTGAGAACCCAGCAAGTCAACAGACAATGGAGACTAGTATCAAATGCTACTGAAAGGTCAGGCAGAGTGAAGATTTTATAAGGGCCATGATTTACTGTTGAAGTAGTTGTAAAACAGGTACTAAAAAGTCCTCCGAAGCCTGAAAGAGATTTAAAATGCTTTGGAAATTGCTATTTGTTTTTGAAACATGTCTGAGGATTCTGTTTCTGAAAATGAAAATCCTCTTCTATTCGAGTTGCTCTGCATATGGTGCAATTTCCAACAGGTGTTTGAAAATAAGCAACTTAATTCACTGTCCTCCTTGGTGACAGGATGCTAATGAGCAGTTTTCAGAGTAACCACTTGTTTGATTAAATTTAACCATTTGAGGCCTTTTCAAAGCAGTTTATGTGTTATGTGGAGCTGGCAATAAACGTGTCTTGAGGATGGATGTGGAAACTGCATTCAGCAAAAAGCCCAGAGTAATAACATGGCTATTTTCTTGACCATCTATTGAAGTCCCCAAGGCCAAGGCTGTGCATCTCTGAAAGGAAAGCCCTTTGAAATCACTTGCCCATGTCTTTCGAGCATTGCTTGAATCCCCTTCAACTTGTCCATCTGCCATTTCTTTTCTTGACTAGCTTGAACTCTTTACAATTTCCACGTCAAATCCCCACGGTTCACTAACTTTTAAAGAGCAATATTTCTTCCCCACCTCATTTCGTGACGACTCACACAATAAAACCACACAACTGAAATATCTTGTCTCAAGCTCCAGAGCTCTCAGTTGAGTAGAAAATAAGCCATATAGATCTCTCCTCAAAAGCGTTCATTGTGCAACAGTCATTCAAGGGGAAATACGGATGCAGACATTTTAATTCAGTATCCAATCACTCTAAGCAATACATCCACAGAGCTCTGTTTAGTAAGCACAGCCATCTCAAACATCTGTCTTCACTTTTCCCAAGTGTATGCACCCCAATACCTTCTTCCTGCCACTCATAGTTTTCCCCGGTGATTTACTCCAACTGCTGTCCGACCCTGATGAATTAAGTCTACTTTCTTATAAACACCAGCCTCACAAAAGCACGGGGATTTGACAATTTGAAGCTCTTCTTTTATCAGGAGTATTTTTATGTCCTCTGAAGTGCACAAACCACAGCAAGATGTGTGAATCGCAAGATGTGTGAATCTTTCTGGAAAGCAGAGCTGCACATTGATTTGTTCTCTGGAGTCCTCATGCAGAGATGCGAGTGGATACGGAGATTAAGAATAAAAAGATATTTATTTGCAAAGGCACTAAAAGATAGTATAAAAGGTCAACAAGATGTTACTATTGCCTGGAATGTGCAGTTAGCATTATCTACAGATAACAGGATAACATGGGTAGAAAACTTTAAGGACTCTCACTAAAAAAAAGGGAAACAATACATTATTCAATAAAATGGCAGGCTACAAAGTCAACATGCAAAAGTCAGCCATTACCCTGTATGCAAGCAATGAGCTAGAAGAGGACGAAATCAAGAAAACAACCCCATTTATACTAACACAGACAAGAATTAAATACATAGGAGTAAATTTAACCAATACTATGAGAAGTATAAGATCTTGTTTAAAAAAAAAAAATAGAGGCCGGGCACGGTGGCTCATGCCTGTAAGCTTCAGCCTATGAAGTGGCCGGGGCTAGGGATCGTGGGTCGAGTCCCGCCTGGGGCCCGTAGCGAGACCTAGTTCCAAAAAAATAGCTGGGCATGGTGGCGCGTACCTGTAATCCCAGCTACCTGGGAAGCTGAGGCTGGGGTTTGCTTGAGTCTGTGGTACCCCGGGCAACGAGAGTCTGCGGTTCCACGGGCAAAAATAGCGAGACCTAG